>CM041724.1:5244527-5262027 GCA_023373845.1 Nibea coibor
CCTTGGCAGTCTTTCATCATTATCCTGCTGTGGCGTGAGGTCCTTCTCCACAAAGAGGGTGTAGCATGTCTTTGAACAATAGACTTCTCCTTGATCTGGGTGGAGTTGGTTCATTGCAGGTGTCCAACTCCAGAGTCAGCACAAAACCCCCACACTTCTATATCCCCACCGCCATGTTTCAGTGTGAGTTTGATACACTGCTTGATCTTTTTCTCTCCTTACATACACCCTTTTGTTACTGCCATAAATCTCACACGCTGTTTGTCCTTGTTTCCTGACCCGAGAAGTGGTTAGCCACCTCTAACCGTCATCTGAGACCACAGCAAGGCCGCCTTCTTTTGACAGCACTTTTGCTGATTGGAGTCAAGTTCTGTATCTGTGCTGAAGTTGCTTCTCTATCTCTCAGGAAACTAAGACTGACGTATTAATCTTCTGATGCTGTGGTCACCTTTTGGTCTGCCTGATGTGCACTGGATACAGCTGATGATGAGAATGCTGACTTTGTTTCTATCGTGGTTACTTCCTCATCTTGCTGCTTGTAACTTCTTGTCTCACTTCAACACTTGTTGATTAATGTAGGTTGTCTTTATTCTGGGCTTTAATTGGACATCAGGCTAACTGTTTCCCTCTGCTTCCAGTGTTTATGCTAAGATAGATCAACCCTGGTGTGCCACTGGCACCATTGGTCCACCCTGACTTTCTACTAAAAAGATAAAGGTGGGTACGAATGCAGCCTTTGTGGAAGCATTTCTGCCCCTGGACGTCTTTACAGTGTACAATATAATCGCATGATCCCTCACGGGCTTCCCACTGCAGAAACGCTGCAGCAGAAATCACCGAGCAGCTGGAGATGAAGCCGCGGGATATTAATACACCAGTGATCCTACTGGGAGGAGAAGCCGTCTTATACCTTCATCTGCATCTTAAACATTCCTTACCCGCAGAGAGGGAGAGTGGTCGAGCGACATAGAGAGAGAGCGGTTCTGCTGACGGCAGCATTAGACATCACACTGCGTTATTATTATGCACAGAAACACACATTTGCATAGCACGCCTGTGTGTGCGTGTGTGTCTAAGTAGGTCACGTTCAGATCCTTCTTCATCCAAAATAACACAAACACACACACTTATACACACACATCAGACCGATCAGGAGTATGAAGGCAGACAGGACAGCCCCAGTCGGAGACACACTGGAAACTAACGGAGAGAAAACAGCATAATCACCTGCAATATGAATTTAACTAGAGACAATCTAATATTGCAGAATAAACCAGTGTTATACATATTGAGTGGTGGTGATAAAAGTGTGGAGTTTGCCCTGAGGGGGCTCCAGAGGAAGGGTCATTACAATTGAAGAGGTTTATCCTCTGTGGAGCATGCATGTGACCAGGACAATTCATAGAAATCTGATGGGTACACATTCATCCAAGAGTAGTTTTCAGTCATTGGTGATGGAAACTCATAAATGAGTCTACTTAGACTGAAAGAGACTACAGAGCAACTGCAAATACACTGAACAGGCAGACAGATGAAACCACACCGCACTGACTGAGGACACTTCCAACAGACATCAATCTTAATCCATCAATTTATCATGAATTGATGGATTTAGTTTAATTAGTTACAAGAGCATACAACCTCAGTTAAAGCTCAAAACTAGAAGTGACCGTGCCTTCTTAATCAGGACCACTAGACTTTGAAATGACGTGTCCGAGAGATGTGGCTCACTCAATCAGTAAACTCTTGTAAATAACTTCTAAAAACTAATTTTTACAGAGTTGCCTTTTGTGATATTGTCTATTTTTATTTTTTTAATATATTTTTAGATGTTTACAATTTCATATTGGTGCTCGAGATTGGTCTTGGTCTTGCGACTGGTCTCAAGATGACTTTTCAGCAGTCTCTTGTCTCTGTATTGACTGCATTTCCATCGGTCTTGTCTCGGTGTCGGACAAAGAGGACTAAAGATTTTATCTCCAGTGTTTCCATATCATTCATTCAATAATTTTGTGTTTGTCCCGCCACAGTTTCATAATTAACTGAAAATACTTTCACACAAAGTTGTTCTACAGTCTGTAGTTACAGAGGAAACACCTGTGTGACATAATAAAGAGGACATGTTTAACCACAAGACCACAGCTCTTAGAACAAATTACTAATTACAAATTAATCCTTAGTTATGCTGCTATAGGACAAGACTGCCGGGGAAACTTCCCATGATGCACTGAGCTCTCCTCCTCCTCTCTCTTTCCATCTGTACACATTCATGTCATACATGTTACTAACTCCTCTCCTGGGGTTTTTCTGCTTTCTGGTCTCCCAGGTTGCATGCCTATTACTGTGTTCCTGCTTGACGCCCATGACAAATAATATTGATGTTATTATTGTCATCATTATTACCACAATTAGTCATATTTTTATTATAATTATAGCATCTTTGTCTCTCTCTCTAAACTCAACTGGTTGCGGCAGATGGCGATCCACCATGAGCTGGGTTCTGTTCAAGGTTTCTGTCTCTTAAAAGAAGTTTTCCTTGCCGTTGTTGCCAAGTGGTCATGAGATAACTTCTGTTATGATTCGACACTTTATAAATAAAACTGAATTGAATTAAATTGATAGTTACCATGGAAACATGGAGCGGCTACCTTCTTAGGGTTCAAATGAGTGAGTTTTTTTTTTTATTTCTGTGAAACTAAACTGAATTAGCCTCAAGCCTGAAGTGGACCTTCAAGGAACTGCAGTATTTGGCACATACACGTTGGCTTCACTTCCCAGCCACAGAGGTTGCTGCTTGGTATAACCACACCAAACACCCAAAGAGACAACAGAATCTCAAATTCAGCAATTAAATTGTATTTTCTTGACTGTGTGATTTTATATTAGCTGGTTTCACAAACAAACACAATATATAAAACCATACAGTGAAGCTAACAAACCAGCTGAAGTCAAACCAGACATACACTGGACAAGTGTGTGTGCACTTAAAAAAGACAAAAACACACACACAGGCACACTCTGTGCTGTGTTGATGAGCAGCGGTGTGTGGGTAATCACAACAGTCACGCTATCTATAATGAGAAGAATGTCAGACAGGCAGTCAGACAGACAGGCAGATTCAGCGGACCAATCACAGTCTTCAGATATACGGTTTCTTCCAGGAATCTTCTACTGGTTCTCTATTCAAAATGTTTATTTAGCTACTGACGTTCCTGGAAAAGGTAATCCTGTGTGTGAACACAGACTGTCCGATATCTATACTGAGCCCACAGATGAAGATCAGCACGTTTAAGAGGGAGGCTGTCCACTGTTGTCCACTAGTGTCTGTGGCAGAGTGAGCCAAGTGATATGTTTTTTCCAGGCGCCACGGCACTTTGTCCAGGTAAAATTCCATCTATATGTTAATGTGCCTTTTCAATTTGCACAAAAAAAAAGAGAAGGTGGTGGCTGATGGCTCGAGTGTTGGTCTGTCAGCCGGTCAATCAACCTTGGTCCAGAGTTCTGAAAAAACTGCAGGATGGATTGTCGGGAAATTTACAACAGGCGTTCACGGTCCTCACAGGATGTGTTCTGTGCTGATCACATGACCAATGCGATAAAACCGGTAAACACACCGAGATCAGAGCAGCAAATGCTAACATGCTAAACTCAGATAGTGGTAGACATAACTGCTTAGCCTCAGCATGTTAGCACTGTGGCTGGAAGCTTTTTAGTCTGCTGAAGTTAGCATTTAGTTCAAAGCACTGCTGTGTTTAAACTCACACATAAGCAGACTGCTGGTCTGACACCAGAATGTGCCCTATACTAACATCTGAAGATTTATATCTTAATATCTGATATAATAGTTATGTCATCTGAATGGTTTCACAGTGTTTTGAGTTGATATATGATAAGTGAAAGTTTCTAAATGCTGCCTTTGAGTTTGATGTCCAAATAATTGACATATTTAATATTTAGAATCCAATTCATACTGTCAACAGTACAAAATATTTGCATAATTCTAATTTTATTGCAAATATTTGTTTTAAAAACATCATTCATCATAGTTAAAATCAGCTGCCATCAGACTTCATCACATCTTCTCTTCATCGATAGGACAGCATTTACACCTCAGCCAAGATAAAACACTGTTTAAAGATATTCCAGCTCCAAGCAAAAACTGATCAATAGAAATGGACTGATCGATTGATCTGATTAACTCTAATAATACTGCAATAAAGTAGAAACTAGCCCCAGCAAGGCAGATATTCTGTCTCTAAGACCTGTTTAACCACCATTTATAGACCGAGCGTGCTGCACGCAGACAGACGACAGCCACTAGTTCAAGGTTCGAGGCCAGGTCAGAAGGTCTGGGTCATGTAATCCCCACCATCCCCTCAAAAACAACACACACACCCACACACACAGACACACACACCCCTACAGACACAGTGTACATATAACAAGACAGCCAGAGACAGAAAAAAAGACGCTAACACTGAAAACCAAAGTGGCTAAATGTGGAGCTCATACAAATACACAGAAGAAGGATTTCCTACCTCGACTCAGGAAACTACTCCACATCATCGACAGGGAGACAGCTGTCTCACCTCCTTCTCCACCCTCTCCCCTCTATCATCTGCTCCCCCGATAATAAAAATGAAAAAAGCAATGGAGAGAAAACCCAAAACAAACAGCAGAGAATCACCACCTGACTGACAGTGTGTGTGATCGCAGAGGGACACGTGTGTGTGTTGAGTGTGTGTGTGTGGATGGAGGAAGGCGACCGACACACAGCAACAGAGAGAGGGAGAGAGAGAGAGAGAGAGAGAGAGAGAGAGAGAGCGTACAGTGGACTTGAATCACTGAGGTGATGATATTCAGGGTGAGCGGTGATGACAGCCTCTGTGTCTCAATGGAAATCCCTCGTTCTCTGTCGCTGTGCTGCTCACACACGCTCGGCCGGTTCAAAGCAGCGTGATTCAAAAAAGAAAAGAGGGGAGGGGAGAGAAGAGGAGAGGAGAGGAGGATACAAGCTCTCTGTTGCTTCATTCTCAAGAACAAATATCAGAATGACTATAGACAAAAAATAGACCAACAATAACAACAGAGTAACCAAAGGGGAAGAAATGGAGGGATGACAAACCAAATAAAAAAGAAGCAACAAAAACAAAAAGCTGGATGAGCAGCAACAGATATTATTTATCAGTCTTCTACTAGTCCTTGTTCTCTACCAGTGCCATCAGTCCTCGACAGGTTTACAAGGTTTGTCTGCGAGACTATTACCAAGACAACCGACCCTTCACGATCTATGTTTGAGACTTTACCAGTCCTCTGCTAGTATTGCCAACCTCTACTAGTCTTTGATTAGTCCTACCAGCCCTCGACTTGTTCATTCAGTGTTCCTATCCCTTTTTACACCAGTCTTCTACAAGTTCTGCTAGTCTTGCCGGTTTCTCCTAGTCCACTACCAATAAAACCAATCCTTTACTATGTTTGAGATTTTACCAGTCCTCTGCTAGTTCCACTACCCCGACTATTACCATCTTAACATCTACTAGACTTTGATTAATCCTGCCCTCTGCTAGTTTCAACCAGTTTTCTACTTGACCAGTCCTGTCAGTGCCAAATTCCAGTGGTATACCTATGTTCTACTGACCTCAGTCCTTTGCAACTTTTGCTAGTTTTCCCAGTGTAACCATCTTCTTGACCCCTTCCCGCCCTCCACGGTGTTACTTTACTACAAGACTTTGACCAGTGTCACCAGTCCTCTTTTAATTCCACTGTTCCTACCAGTGTTCTGCTAGATCTTGACTAGTCCCTCCAGTCTACTACTCTACTAATAGATACTTCTCCCACTAACTGTTAATTAGTTCCTTCCAGTTGCACCAGTGCTGTTAGACCTGAGGACACTTTCTGATACCACTAGCTCCTCTAATGGTATCAGTCCTCATAGGTCTGCTAGTTTCACTGTTTTCTTCTTGTACTAGTCCTGCCTGCTACTAATCCATTATCCTACGAGTCCTCACCATTCCTCCTGCTGTCACAGCCACAGTCCCACATGCTGCTAAACAAACATAAAACCCACATGAACATGTTGTCTGGTATTACGCTAGTCCCACCAGACTCTACTACATGTGTCAGGCATCATGGGTTCAAATCCGGTCATACAGCAGCCCCCGCCTCCCCCTGCCCCACCTATTGTCACCACTATACAGCACTATAGCGTGAGAACCTGTCAACACGGTCTATTCATACACTGCTGCTACACTGAATGCATCGACACAGCGCTACACATCAACACCTGCTCACACACACACACACACACCCACACCCACACCCACATGCATACAATTCAACAATACTGTATGTGTCTATTAATAACTGTCTATTTGTCAGCTCATTATGCATGGGGTATCAGCAGGACAACATGCTGACCTTTATTAGCCCAGGAGGGCTAATTAGAGCTACACATATTCTCATCTGAGTAGGAGAGAGAGGAAAAGGTGAGCTGATTCTGATGACAGAGGAAACTTTCATCCTGAGAAAACATAAACTTCAGTACCCGCCCCGAAATACTTCACATATCATGTTCTTCAGCATATATTTACTGCAGTACAACGCATTAGACAGCCACGGAGCATGAGTGTTGTTGTCTGCAGTGCAACAACTCTGCCCACACCGAGTACTTAAGACTACGAGAGCAGAGAGGAGACGTTATTGGTCTCATGTGAGTTCATCTTTTCATTTGCTCTGAGCATGTGGATCATGGGAATTCACTTCTTTCATTAGTGACAGAGACTGTGTGTGTGTGTGTGTGTGTGAGAGAGAGAGAGAGAGAGAGAGAGGGAGAGAGAGACAGACAGACAGAGAGAGAGAGTATGCTGCCTCCTAGTGGTCACTAAATGCTGGAGAAAGCACAACTATGAATGTATACAGCGAGAGCAAAGAGGTTATACAGCAGGTCCCCAGTCACAGCCATAATCTGAGTGATTTTATTCATTAAATTCATGTTGGTTCTCCTTCTCCTTCTTCTTCTTGTGGACTGAACTTTTGCGCTTTATGCATTATATACGTGTTGGGCAGTGGCTTTCCATGCTATGCTGCTCTATACGTCTACTCCAGCAGCAGATGGTTTCAGTTGAACATTCAGTTGCTAGTAGCAACCATTACAGACACAGCTCCAGTTCCATTTTAAAGAAGAGTTACATTCTTTTTTCCACTGTATATATAAGCTCATGATGGCTTATTAATACAACAACATTCATATTCTGTGTAAAAACTGCTGTGTCCTGGTAAAAAATGAGCCTGCATGTGTGTGTGTCATGTGTGTCTTGCTGTTTGACTCTGTAAAATTCATTGCTGCATCCAGGGGCGATACAAAAGTGACCACCCTCGCATCAATTTTTAAAGCTATAGGGGATGGATAGAGTGGGAATCCAGCTTGTAAATTATTCTAAGCACATCTCGCGTTTCATGTCCACTTCAAGTCAGCACAAACTCTCTCTGATTATGGAGTGTAATGTAGCTCAGATTTATCACATAAATGTAATGACAAACAACGCTGACTGAAGGCACGTTTGCATCCACAGATGACACTCCTTCTCTATAACTTTCATTGGAAGTGTGTTTTGCTTGCTGCGCACTGTGGCTGTGCACCTACACACACGGTGTGGGCAGAAGAACTCGTTTCAGAGGCAAATATTGTGCATTTTGTTACATTTTAACAGACAGCTGCATTTTTTACTTCACAGATGAAGATTTAAGCACATGATGAATTTATTATTTTTTAGATAATATTTTGTGATATATCAATGATACCTAATGAGCACTTTTACTTTGAAATGTATTTAATGATGACACTTACATACTTGTAATACAGCAAACTTGCTGAAGTGAAGATAATGGAGTATTTTTACACTGCTGTACTGAAACCTTCACTTCAATACAGGATTGAAGAACCTCCATCTCCTGTCATATGCAGTTTAACTCTTTAAGTACTGGCATTTACAGCCCTGATTTATTCTGATAATCAACTAAAGTGATCCCTATAGCTTAATCAATACACTATAATCCATTTAAAATGATTGATTCCAGCTGTTTTATACGAGCCTCATTGATTGAGGAGTTCACAGATCGGGCCGACGGCCCTCCTGTAGCACAACTCTTTGTATTCACTGTGATGTCATCTGACCTGACTGCTGATAGGCTGCTCGGCCAGCCAGGTCACTGTCTCACTCACGCACAACCGCACACACACACACACACATACACACACACGCAAACACAGACACACTCAGCCTGAACTGAGTTCAGGCCAAAGAGCTTTTCATGGTCGACCAAGCATCACATAATATACAGAGAAAGAAAGAAAGAGAGAGAGACATGACTGTTCAGGCTGAGTTGTGTGTGTGTGTGTGTGTGTGTGTCTTTAGAGAGAGATTTAATCTTTAATCTGGGTTATTGTTGCCTGTATACTGATATGGACACACAGTATGTAATTACAGCTGCTACACACACCAGTACACACAGGGGTGTGTGTCAGTGTGATATTGTCTTTTGGTTTCCTGCCTCTTGTGACATCACCATCCCACAGACTGTAATTAGAAGTTTGTGTGTGTGTGTGTTTGTTTGTTTTCTTTCCTGTCTTCTCTGGTTGTTGCTGATTTTAGAACTCGTTCATTTTTTTATGTGTGTGTTTCCAGTCCACTCCGAGCTAAAACAGCTGTGTGTTTTTGATGAATGAAACACTGGAGCTCCGAGTGATGAGGTGCTTCACATGAAGATGTCACCACAGCAGATTCCTGTGGAGACTGAGACGCCCAATGTAATGTAAGAATCGATGCAAGCTAATTTAACGATGTCTTTGAGAAATGTCAGCGCGGTTTGCGGAGCAGTGCTATGTCCCAGTTTAATGACCTGCTGCTGTCTGCTCCACTTTAACTCCTTTACATATCACAGCACATTCTCACTCTGTTGACCAGCAGCTTGACTTTAAAAACTGGGTCTGAATCGCTGAAGACGCTCTGAAACTATTCCAGTCACATCTGATCTGATTCAATTCATTCACATATAATCATAAAATAATAATTACAGTGAGCAGCAGAGGATGCTGCAAGTATTTGGAAACCTGCTGCATTGATTAAAGCATGAATTGAAATAATTATCTAACACACATAAGAGATACATATGGGAAAACATCAAACACTTATTTACTTGTTACTCTAAGTTCTCTGAAATGGTATTTTGGTATTTAAGTTTCTTTTGGGGAACTGCATTCAAAGAGTAGTTACAGTTGAAGCACTGTTGGTGCTTTAAAGAACCTTTTTATGTTTAATAATCTTTTTTCTCCTTTCCTTTGTTGGTATTTAAGGTTCTTTGGAATACCGAATAGACAAAAAAGGTTCTTTAAGTCACTCTTTGCAACATGCGCGTGACCTGCTTTTAATATAAACCTAACCAACAAAAGGACAGTTTGACAGTTGAACAGTTTCTCTATGGCATCACCATGAAGAACCTCTATGCTATTTTAAAGGTTGTACCAACACGGTACAGTAATCTGTACAAACTGAAGTGTAAAAATGAAAAGCTGTGTTTTAAGGACTCTTTCTTGGCTTTGAGCAGTGACTTGGACCAAGAGTCAACAAAGAAATAACTCCAGACAAGGCCTTCAAGGTGTGTGTGTGTGTGTGTGTGTGTGTGTGTGTGTGTGTGTGTGGGTGTGTTTTCTCAATAATTTCATCCTCCAAATACAAAAAATGTTGCTTCACATATTAACGTAATCATTTCAGCTGATATGGATTGTGAATTTTAGCCATGATGTATCAGTTCGAGATATTTTAATTGAATAATGAGAAGTAAGTGCAAAGGAATGATGGGATTTCTTACGAAATTTATTCCAAAATTGTAAAAAAAATACTGTGATAAGAAATCTTGATAGTTATCTATTCAGCACATCTAAACATTAAAATTCTAGTGTTCTGAGATCTCGTCTCTGATTTCTCTTATTTAATAAAACATTCATGTTGGCTGAACAGTCTATCAGACTTGTAGCCTTGTCGAAAAGTGAACGGGTGAAAATATAAAATCAACATTGAATTAAAGCTGAAATTCAGCAGCTTCGCCTCATAGTCATTGTTTTCATAAATCCAACTGTGGACAGCAGAGGCAATAACGAATAACGAAGAAGACTATGGCCATGCTAGCAGCTCTGTGAGGCTGAACTAAAGTAAGTCTAGAGATCTGAACCACAGAAGGTCTGTACTAAACGTTCTGTCAATCCATGCACCAGATGCTGACATATTTCAGAGCAATCACGAACAAACTTTTACCTGACAGTGCCGTTTTTAGTTGTGATGCTGGCAGCTTGTCAACATGACTGACATGTGTTTGGGCGGAGCTAAAAATACTCATACGGAGGCTGAGTATTAAACTCTGTGATGAGTTAATGCAGGGTCAGTTTATCTTTTTAGGGGTCAATCTGAGATCCAGCACACACTCTGACCTCTCCCAGGGGACAACAGCTGGTGATGATGGATGAGCCAAAGTCACTTTCACTCAGCTGACACGCAGTCAGATTTCAGCTCTTAATGTCTCTCTGGATACCGTTACAATTTGTATATTTTTCTATGATGTTGTCTGGATTAGCAGCACAGATGACTGACTGCTCTCATGCAGGTGCAGAATGTAATCGCATGTCAGTCATCTTTGTGGCCTGCTCAATTGTCACTTTAAACAGACAACGTGAGGCTCAGGCAACACATAATACATAATGAATCTGGTCCTACCTGCAGTCGTGCTGGACGGAGTGTTGAGACCTGGACTGAGGCCTGGGCTCGGAGTTAGTCCTGCAGGCTGGGAGCTGAGCGCTGTAGCTTGGGGAAGAGACCTAGACTGAGCCCCTGCTGGAATCAAAGACATCAAGACCTGTTAGGACATACAGCATTAACTAATAAACTACAGCTGCTACTGGTGCTACAACCACGACTGCAGTGACTAAAACTGCTACAGCTGCTTAGATTTCTGCTACCTGACCCGATAAAGCATCACATGAGATACAGATAAAGCTTGAGGATCAGGTCACATTCGAGTTGGGTTATTTTCAAATGGAATTTATGAAAACTGACAGAGACTACTTTCTCTGACTATGCCAAATGTCTGTATCCAAGTGTGTCATCTGTTGCAAGAAGAAAGGCATTGCCCAGCGGGAAAAGGAGCAAGGTGGAGTGCAGCCCATTAGGCAGGCAAGCTAGTCATCAGTGAGCATTTTGGGAGTGTAGGGTCTGTGCGGGTATGGGCCAGGTTCCAGTCTTATTTTTGGCCCGTGCAGATCTCTACTTCTGCCTGCTACTACTGCTACTTCTACTGCTAAAAACTATCATAGAGATACAACTGCTACTACACTGCTACAATTACATGACAGCTTTTGTCATAATGTACCTGCTGCTTGTTGTCCTGTCTCTCCAGCCTGGAGTTGTCTTACCCTCCGAAGGTGAGACCTGCCATTATAGTGCAGTTGGGCCTGACCATCAGAGGTCAGCTGTAGGTTACACACCTCACACAGCGAGTAGGCCCCGCCCTGGCCTGGAAGAAAGCAACAACGAGTCAGACTGTAGGAGAAAACTACAAGGATGAGTCAGATTGAAAGGAGGTCATTATTATTGCTGGAACATGTCAATCACCTCTAGATGGAGTCTGCTGGACAGACAGACTGATGGTGGTAGATGTGGGCCTGTCCATTAGCTCTTGACACATCCCTCCAAAGGCAAAGATCTGCCCACTCTCCAGGAGCTGAGAGGGGCTGAGAGGAGTCTTCATCCCTGAAGAAGACGAGGATAACAGACATTAATGTTGATTACTGATGTTGGACAGTCAGATTATAGAAAAGGTAGTGCCCACACAATATAAGGACATTTTTAAATATTATTAATGCACACTATGTATCAAAAAACTCAAACTTCTATGAAGGCGTATTTTATAGTTTTACATTTGTGTATTCTATAGTGTCATTCATTCATACAACAGCCTTTGCTTATTGGTCACTTATTAAATAACAATTCATAAAATGTTGCCACTTTCTGCTGTGTGACGATCTACCATAGTCAGCAGCTCAAAACAGATATTACAAAACTCCTGCTATAAAAAGATTGAAGATGCAAAATCATATCTGTTGACAGAAAAGATCCATTTTTATTGTTTCCATGAGAAAAACTACAGCACAACCCCCAAAAACACTCCAGATGTACAACAGTGGTAAACCAGTGCTGCAGCAATGCAGACAGTGCCGATGTAAAGGTGACCCTGAACATCCAAAAGACCTACGAGGACACACACCCCGAGGGAGTCAGGTGGACACACAGCGAAGGGACAGACGGACGGACAGGAGTGAAGCCTGAATGACACCGGATGCAGAACGTGAAGCACCCAACGCTCACAGGGAGAGTGATGAAGTAATGAGTAATAGGAGAGAGGAAGGATGACATATGTGTGTGCGTGTCCAGCGTACAGTGTGTGCGTGTGTGTGTAGGTCAGTCGATGACTGTGTCCATCTGTCGTCCTGTCCACTCTGCCAAGTCACATGACCTCTGACGCACGCACATACACACCCTCTGCGTTATTTCGTATTTCGTCATGTTTACTGCCATGACCTACATATATTTGTACTGTATGCTGTACATGCTGTTTAGATTCACGTTGGGGATTTAGATCAGATTTGGATCAACTCATTAAGGTTATAAGGACACGCCACTGGCTAATGGCACAGAA
Source organism: Nibea coibor (assembly GCA_023373845.1). NCBI lineage: Eukaryota > Metazoa > Chordata > Actinopteri > Sciaenidae > Nibea > Nibea coibor. The sequence continues at coordinate 5,257,272 of CM041724.1, forward strand.
GGAATCCTTATATCATGGTGATTTTTATATTATTAAATGGTATAGCAGCTGCTTTTGCTCATGAGGGCTTACATCTCTGATATCAGCATCAAAGCACCAGCTGGACAGGATAAGCTGGTTGGCTAATATTTAAGGTAAATTTGTAATTTTAAACGATATAAATAAATTTGACGTGAACTGACTTGACATTTCCAATCTGGAAGCCATTACTGTTATTCTGTGGCCACGAATCAGCCCATGGCATCTTCTGAAAAGTGTACAGCAGCTGTATTCCCAATTGCAGTGAAGTGTTCTGAATCTGCCAGAAGCCTAGTCATCTTCACACAGTCGTGAAGTGGGAAGAGTTATTTCATGCACCCCTGGTTCCAAAAGTGAAAGTCCTGTTAATTTCTCCCAAAGACATCACTAGAGGACTGCTAACTGGAACTTTCCTGATTGAATCATCAGTACAGAATAATGACTGCACTGGACAATAACTATAAAGTCAAAGGTACATCCTGTGTCCATGTGGAAAGTTAAGTTTGAGTGCTGCCATGAATTTTGGGGAAAAATCAAATCACCAGACTGAAAGAGATAGTCTGAGTGTTTGGGAGCAGGGTTTTAAAAGGTACTTATCTATAGCCAGTGTGTTACCTACAGAAGAACAGATCAGTCACTATATGAAGGATATTTTCCTTGCCATCAGACAGACTTTTTCTTTGGCACTAAATGCAGAACTACACGTAAGCACAACTGAACTGTGCACTGTATAACGCCACAGATGATTGGCATCAGAGTGAACTCAAACCTCACGTCTCTAAAGATTTCTCTAGAGATAGTGCATGCTTGTGTTTTGTCTGGTCGCGCTGCTGTGACTTTAATCCAAACAGTCCCTTTAAAATTCTGTTAGGGTGGTAACAGCATGTGAAAGGATTACGGTGTAGTTACATTCCATCCATTGGTTTGTGGACAATTGTTTTGAGCCGTGAGTTTGGAATTTTGGCCGTTGCCACCTTGGTTTTTTGAACCCAGAAGTGACCGCATTTGGACAAGAGCTGCTTGGTGATGTAATGGCTGTGCTTCATTTTGATTCAGAAAAAAATGGCGGCCTGCTTCTGAAAACAACTAAAGGGAGAAATAGGCAATGCAGTGAGAGATGCATATTTAATCAGCACTGCCTGGCTTTATAGTTTGTTTTGAGTTTCATGAGCCTGGACTGACTCGCTGATGCCTATGCCTTGTTAATCAAAAGGTAGCCACGCCCTAAAGCACACCCTGTTTTATCATCGATTTTACTTTAAATGGGACCATCATTTACAAGATGAACATCATGCTGATGTTAAGTAGACTTGAAAGTAGCAACTGAGACCATAAACCTGAGGAAACTGTTTACTGAGGTCATATATCAAGTGAGTGATGTAGGATCACTTTCTAATAAATCTCAATCAGACGTTATTGTTGCATCCAATGGAGCTGCCCCTGCTGGCCTTTAGAAAAAATACAAGTTTAAGACATTTCCGCACTGACTTCACTTCACAGACCATGAAGATCTGACCACAATTGAAACAGAACGCAGTTTGAGAAATCTAGAGAGTTATCATCCAGGAGAGTCTAACATTGAGGATATTGTTTTAAGAAAAGTGTGAAATTCATATAAAACGAGTCAAACACTCTCCCAGAACCAGTGTTACCTCCCACTTCACCACTCTTCTGTAACTCAGTACAATCTCTCAATAAAGGTGGTACAATGATGGTCATGAGATAAATTTCGACCTATAGCACGGATGAGTTATCCAAGAGACTCCACAGATTCACACTTCCCCTCTCTCTCTCTATTCCAGCTGGTTGTTAGAAGTCGACTTTATTTTCTGCAGACAGCTGGTTAATCTGCCACTGTGATGAATTAGCTACAAAATGTACACACACACACACACACACACACACACACAGCCAGCTGATGCTGACATCAGCTTTAGCAAAGAACGGATTAAATATATCTGCTATATTGAGCTGGGAATTACACACTACACACAAACACACACGCACACACACACACATGCATGCATATGGTAAGACGCAGACAAAGAAAAAGCCAGTGAACTGAGCATTCAGCATAACAGTGAAAAATGAAATGTGTGTATTTACCTTTTCTGTTGTATATATGTGTGTGTGTGTGTGTGTGTGTGTGCGCGCATTGTGTGTGTGTGTGAGTCTAATCCAGGCTGACCAGGCAGTCGGTAATCAGAGAGGCCAGCTGTGAGTTATAATCCCCCCTCACACACACACACACAGACACACACACACACACACACACACACAACAATGATTCCTGATTGGAGAGAGAAAAAATGTCTGATAAAAGCAGGTCAGCACTTCACAACAATCTGAAGAAGTGAATGCTTTCATCTTCAAAGAGAAGCACGGAGTAAGGCAAAGAAACATTCGTATCCATGCCTTCAATAGGTGGTGTGATATAATACGCTACATGCACTGGTCAGGAAACAGCACTGAGCTGCAGCTTTTTAAAGCTTTTCATACTGTTGACACCTTCACTTTGCTGGAGCGCTGGCCTCATGCATACTTGTCTGACAGAAGACAGACGATGTGTACTGATGGATTAATAAAAGGTTACCACATCCTTTTTACTATTTACACCCTACATAATATTATTAGAATATTATTTTTTCATCATTTGTAGCCATCCCTTCTCTTCAACTCAAGCTATGTCAAGATTACCGTCACCTCTGCACTGAATGCTATTGAATAAAACCTCTGTTGCCCTAAGGGGAACTTTATACAAAGAACATATACTGTAGAAGACGAACATCAACAACCATATGTGACAACTCATAATCCATCCATCCATGTCCTGTAACTGCTTATTTTCATCAGGGTCACGGTGGGGGCATTCCAGCACACAGTGGAGAAGAGTTAATAAAGGGGCACATAGAGACACTCTCATGTTTTTGTTCTGTGGGAGGAACCCGGAGAGAACCCACGCAGACACGGGGAGAGGAACCTTCCTCCTGTGAGGTGACCGTGCTAACTACTGCACCACAACAAATAAAAAAACATCAAAAAGTATCATTTGGGAATTTGATAAAGATGTCAAGTAGAAGTTGACAAGTGCCAGATTGATGCCATGTATCAGAGCTTAAGCAGCTGGATGCTGTGTGGGATACAGGATGTGATGCCTCTTTTAGTATTCAGTAGTGGGTGCAGTGGCTGCTGTGATCGTCTGAGCTAAATTTATAGATGCTGACGAAACAAAGTGTCTTTCATCCACAAGAACCTGTAACTCCAGGTCATAGCTCCCTGTCATTCATTCAGAATTGTACACACAGTGAAGCTGTCCAATTTTAAAAATACCTGGATACTTGGCTCGAGTGCAGTCTCACTTTTAAACAGCATGTGGAGCAACTGACACAGAAACTACAGATAAAAATGAGTTTCTTATATCAGAATGCAGCATGCTTCTGTCATATATTGGACCATCATGTTTGTGTTTGACTGCAGATAGCCTTTATCTTCATGTTTGCTTTATCCTCAAACAACTCGATGCAGTTTATGTAATCTGAAAGCTGTCCACCTCCTTCTTTCCTAGTATTTTTCCTCGTTTTCTCCTCTCTTGTATTTCTATCTGTTTGTGGGCGTGGTCTCCACCTCCCCTGATTAACACCCCTACACTTCACCAACCAGTCAACCTCAGCTGCATAAAACCCTGACTCAGCCTTCTAAAATCTGCCAGATCGTGCGTTGTCTAGCTCAGTCGGTAGAGCATTCGCACCAAGTACAAAGGCTGGGTCCTTGCTGTAGCGGCCCAGGGTTCGAATCTGACCTGTGGCTCTTTGCTGCATGTCATTCCCCATCTCTCTCTCCCCACATTTCCTGTCACTCTTCAGCTGTCTCTGTCAAATAAAGGCCAAAATCTGAATGATCTGCCAGATCAGTGTTACGGCCTGCTCTGTGTTTTTTGTGATGTTTATGTGACTCTTTGAGATTTTTGACTAATTGTGATTTTCCCTGTGCTTCAGGATCCTCCTGACGTGTCCAGCTCTGTTTGTCTGCGCTCTGGGACTCCTGTCAACACCAGCCCTGCACCAGCCCGAACACCCTGCCACGGGCTTCCTCACCTTCACTTTCTCTTTATGTCATAAACAGTTTAAACGAGGTTCAATCTCTGGTTGGTGTTTGCACTTGAGTCTGCTACCGTTCTCATTAAGAGCTTTACATTCCAGGAGATAAATATCGCCCTCATGTGCTGCATGGAAAAAGTAGACAGGTCCTCACTAGCAACAAGAAGATCACTACATTCTCGTCTACCTAGAGTCAGTATATTACGTCTCTTCTCAAATTTAAACCACTCAGGATGGTCAGATCTCTAGTTACCTGTCAGGTGAATGCTGAGCTACAGAAGATGTGAACGTCTGTGATTCTGTTTAGTGATGGTCTCTGATGCTGTGTGTTCTCTTCTTATGTCTGACTATGCTCTTTGTTTGCTCTTTGTTTTGCTTTGCTCAGCTCTGTCTTGTAAAAGAGGTTTTAGTCTCAATGAGATTATGTGATTAAATAAAGGTTATCATCACTGATCACCACTGATCATCATGCTACAGCTCTGTGCCACTCATTAAACTCAGGGCAGCAGGGCTGTAGGTGGAGGTTACTGATCAATGATGGGGACACCAAAATGATGACCTATTAATAGGATGGCAGTATAGATGGGATATGCCTGTATGCACTAATTATAATGTATACATAATGCTTTATAAAGCACTAT
>CM041724.1:5267027-5394527 GCA_023373845.1 Nibea coibor
GCATATCATAAAAACAGGCCAACAACCAAAATATCAAAGTAATGAAGCATTATTGAGATTACTAATTGAAATGTATTCATGTAGTATGTAGATATTACTACTCATCTTTGGAAAATGTATTCAGTGAAAAGTTCCTACAAAACAGACGACAGAAAATTACAGTAAAGCAACTCAAAATTCAAAAAGAATTCATCTGTAATCAAAGTGAATATTTAATTCAGATTCTGTTTCCTGTCTGAACAGGAAGCTTCAGAGTCACAGAGATAAACCAGATGTTCCTCTATTACAAACTGTCAGGGATTAACACACACACACGTAGGTTACCCAACAGGCTGTGCAGGATTTGATGGGACATGATTGGTTGACCTAAAAGGGGATTGTGGGATTGGAATTATAACCTACAGATAAGTGTGTGTGTGTGTGTGTGTGTGTGTGTGTGTGTGTGTGTGTTAATATAATCTGTGGTCTAATAATAGAGATTACCACTTGCACTTGCACAGTTTCTATTGAGAGTTGTCTGACTTGGCCCCCTCCCTACTGAAGTGTCCCTCAGAAAAACACTGACCTCCTGTGACTCAGCGTGTGTGTGCAGGAGATACACACTAAAATCAAAAAAGGTTAACTCCAGTAGATGGATCTGGCTCAGCTGTCATCATGTTACACACTGAATTACATATTTGTGGGGCTCACATCATAGCTAATGTGCATCTCTTCAAAAATGCAATTAAACTACACACAAAAAGGAAATTAGTGTTTGTTAGAGTATTTCTTTGTTTTAACAATACAATAAATCTTATACCAATGGAAAGCCTGGTTATTTCCCTCTTAAATGGTGCCACATCTGTAAGGAACGTGCATTTGTGGGTTATGTGGGTTGCGCCCATGGGTGCGCCAATCTTCGCTGACAATGCCAAACAGCTTTTCTTTGCTGTTGACTCTTGCTTGTTGTTGTTTGGTGGATTGGATTATTGAAGTCTGAAACAAGACATATTGGCAATTTAACAATTTATTCATTTAACAAACAGGAGCCTAGGTAACCATACATAGCAACAACAGCCTGGCACCGGATCATGTGGAGGAACGTTATGTTTAGCGATTTTTGGGCATAGTTTACATATCAGGCAGGAATATGGTGGCAGAAGCCACCTGAAGTCCACAAGAACTGTGACTGGTCAGCTTTGATGGCTAAGAACCAGACTGAACTGTGGTCTGACTACAACCATCCCCTGTGATAGACTAAGAACCCATCTCTGGCCCAATGCATGCTGGAATAGTCCCCCAGTAGGTATAGTAGATATATTCATGTATGCATGGATTGTTGCATTTCTGCCAACCTAAAGTTGAATTCTGGGGTTGATTCTCACCTCCAAAACCTGGCAGCAACATCTGGTCCATAGACAGCACATATTCTGAGCGTGTCACACAGCAGAGTATACAAACACTAAGACACAATCAGCCTGACTCAGCTTCCAACTCAGTATTACTCAATATGTTTAAAAGGTTTAGCGCCACAGTTCTTGAAATGGCAAAGTCAGTCTTTGCTTCAGACTAAAATATGTCAACATTGTTGTGATATTTTACAAAGACATTCATGATTCCTAGATGATGAATCTTAATGACTTTGGTGTTCACCTGATCACAACCTTTGACGAATGCCTCAACAACTATAGAAACAACTACATGAAATATGGTATGTAAATTTGGTGTGTTCTTCTACAGGGTGAAGTTTAATCACGCTCAGGATCCTCAGGGCAGTATAAAAATATATGCGCACACACATATATTTGAAGGTCACGTAGTTTGGCCAAAACCACCCTTTGGTTGCCAAACGAAACCTGCCTTGAAACATGTCATCAAAATAGTCGATCCGCCAAACAAATAAAAAAAAATCCCCCCCCCCCCAAAAAAAAAAAATATATATATATATATATATCAAAATCGAATTACCAAACAAATACCCAAAAACAAATATCCAAATAATTATCTGAATCAAATACCCTTACAAGTTCCTACCTTGATACGTACATAAACCAGGTACAGACAATGTAAAGAATAATATATCCTCATATGCATACACAAAGACAAACATGTACACATGCAGCAGTGTGAATAAGAATTCAGAGAGGTAGGGGAAGAATACTACTATCATTTATTTAATACTTTAATACATAAAAACTAATGGCATTTCCACCAGCTTCAGCTGTACTTTGGGTTACTTGTTTTGTGTTAATTACTGCTAAACTAAAGTTAGCTGCTGATGGTAAACTTAGTAAACACTCCTGCTGACCATCAGAATGCCAACATTATTTTTATGAGTTGGTTGACATACTGATATTAGCATTTAGCTCAAAGCATGCATTTGTCTAAGCCTCAAAAAGCTGCTAGCATGATTGTAGACTCACAGGGTTTTTCCATGGTGGGGGAGGGGTCAGTCACACCGAACCGTGCAATGAAGCAAGCAGTTGAGCCGCTTCAATAAGATGTAAATGTTCTTCCACTGCATTGCACAGAAAGGTCAAGTTGTAACGTGGATGACGTGTTGGAGAAGAGCTAGTTGCAAACCTAGCAAGAGTCTATCGAATCCAGCTATTTATTACTGTGATTCCTCCCTGTAATATTTGAAGCTGATCTGCTGAACAGTGTGGAATATGCCGATTAATGGATGATCTAAAAGGTGACATTTCCATGCTAGCATGTTCACAGTAATGATCTTAGAAGGTAGAATAATCATCATGTTTGAACAGCACTGTTAATAATGGTCCACTAACTTGATGCCAAACGTTGCATATCCTTTACAATATCCCATCAGTTGACCAGTGGAACGCCTTTTACATGAACAGTAACTTACTGTAACACTGATGTGATACAGCTGATCAGTAAACAGTAAAATAAGGCCAAACTGTAAAAGTACAGACAGACTCACAGACTAATGTCCACCACAGGGATACAGGGAGAAGCTACAACTAGCTGAACACAGAATGACTTTTCTCTCCAGTGTCCAGTACAAAAGTAAATGTATCCACTAAGGACTAAGCAACAAAACCAACGCAGAAGTAGCAAAAACTGCAGTTCCTCAAACAGCCACTTGAGGCTGGCTACAGAACGAGTCAGTCTCCATAAGTCCCCATGTTAAAATGTCCAACTTCACAGCAGAAAAAAACATGTTTACAGCCTGGTACAAAAGCCTGGTCTCTATAGCTAATTTCCACGTTCATGACAACTGTACTGAGGGTGAATTTTTATGCAGCTCACCTGTTCAGATTATATCAAGGCTTAAAGCTATGCAGAATTAACAGCATGGCTACTCTGATTGACATGTGGGCACATTCACAGGTGCCATATATAAGCAAACAAGCGTCACTTGGCCCTCCTCAGCTCCACCAATGTTCCATGTCTTTGCCCATCAGCTGAAAAGTGGCAGAGGCACGACTGAGGAGATGGCAACAACCAGAGCCAACATGCTGAGCTTCACAGCAGCTCCTCAGAAATCTGTGGCTGACATCACAGAGACTACGTCCATGTTTTATACTGAGGACACAGCCATGGGGTGGCCAGGGTTGGTTCTGAAACCAGCCAGGACCTCAACAGTGCAGCTAAAGCAGACCAACATGAGCTCATGGAAAAATCTAGTTACTTTTGTCTGTGTGTAGTGTGTCACCAGCAGGTCAGCAAATACAGAGCTTTCGTCACTTCCATGTCTAACATGAAAGCAAAGCTGTGAGTGTACACGTACACTCAGAACCTCAGCACTGCAAACAATACCACTGTGCTACAGGCACACCGTTCAGCATGGTGAGTATCAGCAGCATTCACAGTTAAAGCTGAAGACTCGAAGCTTCTGCCGGAAAACATTAAGCCGCCCCGAAAGACGAGAAGACGGCTATGACATCACTTCCTTCTCAACATGCTGACTCATCAAACATTCAACAGCTTACTCCACTCAACTAATGGAAGAAGAAACATGAGACAAACACGCAGAAACACACACCTGGGTGGACAGGTGGTTTAGGTTAGGACGCTTTGGTTTTATAGTGTTTTTAGACTACACTCTGAAGGAGGATGTGGAGACTGAAGCTGTGTTTCTATATAAAGACCCGCCATCACCTCCACATAGAGGACGCTGTGACTTTGTGTTTCACAAGATTAACTTAACTTTTCCTGCTGACACAGAAGCTGCCTGTCTTTCTGTGCGAGGACACTTAGCCAGATAAATCTGAAGACAAATCTTTATTGTTTCCGTTGTTGACCCTCCATCCACATCAAGCTAGCAAAGAGTCCTTCCTTATCTGAATCAGTGGATAGAAGGTATGCTGTACGGATTCCCGAGGCTCATTTGTCAAACTGGGCAATATAAATAAATTTATCTAGACATTTGTCATGCCTTTAATCTGAGTTTTTCTGAAAAAAAAAAAAAGTCTGCACGGTGTGTTTTACTGCGGATGTGAAAAACTGAGCTTTTGGAAAGCAAGCCTTGTTGTGGCAGCCGAATTTATGATATTAGATAGAGCAGCATTGTGCATTAATCTGCTGCTGAAAATAGTCCCTGATTGAGTAACATTGGCTGAAAACTGTGCCCAGCTCTTAGGTCAATATAAGTGATGAAACTGTAGATTTGTGAGATGTTTTTAAAGATATTTCTTTCTGTAAGAGCCCTGGATTGAGGCTGCTCGCCACAGACATAAAGTCATAAAGTATTAGGACGCATTTTTGTGTTTTAGGAAGATTTGTTGACAAGAAAAATATACTACAACAAATTTATCCCCTAAGAGGACAATTTTCTGTCTGCTCCTCCGTTCTGCTCTTCTGTCCTGCTCATTCAGCTGTCTGACAACCGGAACATGAAAATATGTAAATGAGGACAACTAAATCTTGTTCTTTTAGTTTGACAGTTTTAGAAACTGTCTTTGTGTTCTGGTGGAAGGTTAGATTGATACCACTCTCAGGCTGTGTAGTATATATCATGCATTAGGTTGCCTCAGCTGCCTGGTCGTGCTGCTTCACACTTCACAACATCAGGCCTTACCTAACTCAACATGCTTCCCAACTCCTGAAACTTGCTGTGGTCATCTTGCAATTCGATTACTGTAACTCTCTCCTGACGGGCCTCTCAGCCAGTGACCCCCATTGAAAACCTTTCAGATGATCCTGAACATGACGGCGTGCTTACTCTTCAATCAACCCAAAAGGTTACTGCTCATGGAGCTCCACTGGCTACCTGTAGCAGCCCACATTAAATCCACTGGATACCTGACTGCTGCTCATAACCTCCAAATAGTTTAACACATAATAACCCCCCAGTTGTTACATTTAGAAACAAATGAGATGTAACATTTCGGGGCACGGTCAGGCTTCCTCCTGTTCACAGTCTGTTAGGGACAAAATCAGAATCTCACAATTCACAGTGTTTGTGTATGTGTCCAATAGTACTGAAAGGATATGGGGAGAACAACATTTTACACCTTTGTTAGGTTAAGAGAAGCATTAAAAGACTTTCCAACCCTCTGTCTGTAGTTTGATTTTGATATCTGCGTTTTGATTCAGCTGAGTGATTCAAAGACCTTTGAGCTTTCATCAGATTTTTTTTGGAAGCAACAGAGCAAACATGGAGTTTTAACTATTTTTTTCTACCCACACACACTACTGTTATCTTTGTCTTTAAGAGACTTAGACTCAGCAGAGTTCTGTCTGTCCCACACGTCGGCTGTGACAAACACATTCCACAAGGTGACGAAGGAGAAGGGATTTGGCCTTTTTCCCGTTTCAGTCATTGCAATACAATGTCTGCCTGCCTGCCTGTCTGCCTGTCTGTCTGTCTGTCTGTCTCAAAGGTTAAACTCCTGCAGCGTCCCAACTGATGACACAGTGTGTGTATGTGTGTATGTATGTCAGTGTGACCTTGACAACCTTAGTCTATGTGTATATATGCGTACGTGTGTATGTGCGTGTAATCCTCTGAGACACAAGTCGTGAGGAAACACTTCATCACTGCCGTCCCATTTACACACGCTTTCTTTTTCACACACACACACACACACACACACACAGTCAACTTTTCCTTTATACACTCTCCTATCTCTCTTTAGCCCTCTCTCTCTCTTTCATAATAATCATCCAATCACATTTCATTAATGTCATCACTTCCTCTTTGTCACATGATGGGAAATTAATTAAAACTTCCTGAGACAACGCAGGGAGCAGGTGCACACACACACACACACACACAGGTAGCTCCATAAATCACATCAGACAGAATGGGAGTAATGAGGTGGCTAGCTGTTAGCGCTCTGTACGGTAGGCAGCGCCTGGCTATCTGAGCACAGAAAAGCACACACAGTACCTCACATGCTGCAATACTCTGAGTGTTACTGCTACAGTGACAGGAAAACTCTCTGAGGGAAAAAAAACGTGTGTGTGTGTTTGTGTGTGCATCAACGATAAAACTCCTGAGAGAGCACAAAGCTAATTTAGATTTTAGATAGACTCTGATTTATGAGTTTCTATTTGACTCTGTTAAGGGAACAGTTCAACATTTAGTTTCTTTCTTGCCGGGAGTCACAACAGGAGAAGACCACTCTCGTGTCTGTCAATCAAATGTGAAGCTGGAAAAAAAACCTGAAAACACAGCAGAGAAATGGTCCGGCACATAACCCACGAAGGATTAGAACTGTGACATGCTGTTTTTAGACAGAGGTTTCTGTAAAGAGATATAATGTGACTGTTATGACATTTTTTACTTTTGGACAGAGCTAGGCTAGCAGTTTCCCCCTGTTACCAGTCTTTATGCTAAGCTAAGCTAAGTGGCTGCTGGCTTTAGCTTCATATTTGACATTAAGACACGGCATAGGTTTAAGCTTGTCACCTAACTGTCTACAAGAAGAGACATTTTCAAACATTTAAACTATTGCTTGAGTCATAAAATGATATGTGTAATATTAATCTTTAAATCTTTAATTAAATATTGATGTAAGCTTCATGTCTCTGCCCCAATAATAGAAAAACACAAAAGTTATTATGATGAGCTCTCTCTCACACACATACACACACACACAAGGACAAACAAAGAGCTGGGTTAGATTTAGAACAGAAACAACCGTTTGTGACTGAATCCATGCCACTGTGTGTGTGTGTGTGGGTGTGAGTGTGGGTGTGGGTGTGTGTGTGTGTGTGTGTGTGTGTGTGTGTGTGTGTGTGTGTGTGTGAGTGTGGGTGTGGGTGTGTGTGTGTGTGTGTGTGTGTGTGTGTGTGTGTGTGTGTGTGTTCTCTGCAGGTTTCCAAACTAATCTGTCCTGACGTAACAACATGCTGCTTCTCAATCTGCCCACTGCTGGAGTCCTGGCGCGCACACACACACAGTGTTTAGTAATGTTGTCATGTTCTATAAATAGATAAAATTGATTTATGTGGAGGAGAATGAGAGAGACTGAGTTACAGTAAATCTACCTTTACTGTACAACTGGACAATGCAAACTAACAGGCTGCCGCTGTACACCACACACACACACACACTGTGCATTATGTCGTCGAGACCCTTCAACTGGTCTACCAGTGCCAGTCAACCAGCAAATTAGTATAGTCTAAAAGCAGGGTAGTACAATATAACTAGTTAATATAGTGTAAAAACGAGTTAATACAGTCTAACAACTAGTTAGTACAGTCTTAAAGCGGTTTGTGCAGTCTAACAACTAGGTAATGCAGTGTAACCTGCAGGTTACCACGGCTTGAAAGACAGTTTTTAGTGACTAACAACTAGTGCTGTCTACTAGCAGGTTTGTACAGTTTAACAATTAGTGAATTCAGACTAACAACTAATTAGCATAGTCTAACAACTCATTATTACTGTCTAACAATTAGTAGATTCAGTCTAGCAACTAGTTAGTACAGTCTAACAGAAGGTTATGGTGGTCTGACAACTAGTTAGTACAGTCAGCTGCTGTCTCTGGTTCTTTCCTCTGATTGGTTGTTGAGCTCAGTGTGAATGTTTCCTGCTCCTCAGACTGTCAGCTTCTCCTCTGTCTTAAACAGAAGACTTCTGCTTTAATTAAGGTGATTGGTTTTAATTAGACTCACAGAGGCCTGAGACACACAGACTGGAGGTCCAAACATCCAAACAACACTGAGAAAACCTCTTCTGCTAGGAGGGACGGACATAAAGGACACAAGGACACAAGGACATAAGGACATAAAAGGATGGAAGCCTGGCTCATTTCATACTCAACGGCTGGGGAGATGGCAGCACTGAAACCAGTTTCCAGGTCACAAAGGAAAAGTAGGAAAAATGAAGGCGGGGAATACAAGAAGGAGGTGAAGGAGGAAATGCAGAGTGAAAAAGGAAAGAGGTTGAAAGAAATGAAGAGGAAGGGGGCAAACAGAAAGGCAAAGGAGGAGGTATTTTAGGGGGGAAATCAGTTTCAGGTTTTCCATTCACAGTGAAAAAGTAGGAAAATGGAGGCACAGACAAAACAAAGGGGGTAAAGGAGGAAAGGTAGAGTGAAGGGAAGGATGGAGGTAAGGAAAGGAGAAAATAGCAAAGGAGGAGATAGGAAAAATCAGTTCTCAGATCTGATTCTGTCTGGCTGCAGGGGGTGCTGCAGTCCAGTTGATCAGGTGTCATCCAACTGATCGATACACACACACACAGACACACACACCCACAACCTGCCATACTGTCACCTATGTGAAAATGAACAACATCTCTGTGACAGAAGAGAGAGAGAGAGAGAGAGAGAGAGAGAGAGAGAGAGAGAGACAGACAGACAGACAGAGAGAGAGAGTGTGTGTGTGTGTGTGTGTGTGTGTGTGTGTGTGTGTGCGTAGGCTTTGTAAGGGATTATCTGACCATAATGAAGCGTGTTCAATACATACACCAGATTATACTGTCTGTCACTCTGTGTGTCTGTCTGTCTGTCTCAGTTTAATAACTGTTTCATCTTTTATAAAACAACAGATTTCTTTAGAGTTCTTTAAGCAGATTAATTAAATAACAACTATCTGATTAATTGACAAATCTGAGCAGCTTTACACATGTCAAGAAAAAGTGAAGACATCTGTTAAATAATAAAATAAAACAAATCTTTCTCTGCGTTTTACTGAAAGAATCAGAGCTGTCAACAGGAAAACGTCAGATGCAGTGGTGGAAACATGATTACAGTCATTTATGTGAGTAAAAGTAGCAGCATCATAAAAATACGTAATTAGTCCTGCACTCATTAGTGAAGTACACAAGTAAAATAAAGGTACACATCCTTCTTATATTTGCCAATAATATATTATTACAATGTCTTATGCCTCTCTAAATGAATCTGCAAAGTAAATAGTAACTACAGCTGTAGTACTGTACTTTATACAGTTACAATTATGAGATACTCCCTCTCTCTCTCTCTCTCTCTCTCTCTCTCTCTCTCTCTCTCTATATATATATATATATATATATATATATATATATATATATATATATATATATATATATATATATATATATATTTCTTATTCATGAGTAATTTGTTATGCACCTTGTGTATGAGCTGCTGTGACAAGTGAATATCTCTGCTGTGGCATCATAAAAGTCTATCATAAAGTCTTATCTTATTATAGATTTAACGTCCCGAGTACCAACCTAAGTGAGCTCCACTTTGACTCCACCAGTGAATTCATCTTACACATTATACTGAATATTAAATACAGAGCAATAAACTGAATATAAATTACTGAGTAACATATGATAATATAACACAGAGTGAGATACATATTTATGCACTGTAACACACATAAACAATTTACTTTGTTTTTGAATTGTTATTACTGCTTTTGCTGAAGTAGATCTGACTAGTTCTTCCAGCACTGTTTATGCAGTCTGCAGTTTTAATGTTCGCTACTTGATTATTTCTATTATACTTTAATGCACAAGGAAATACTGTACTTTTACTACGGCACATTTACTGGACAGATGCAGCTAATTTATATATTCATACAAATCCCCACTTCATCTTACACATTACAGATACTAAATATTAAATATACATTAATCAACTGAATATTTGTTATCCTGCAATATATGATAGTATAACACATAGACTGCAGAGTGAGCTACATTTTACTGATATGTATGTATTTTAACACACGTTAATGTAGACACATATAAAAAAAATGGTCAATTGGTATTACTCCTTTTATTTAAGCCTTAGCCTTCTCTCTTTGATTATTTTAATTTCATTTTAATTCATAAGGAATTATCGTAGTTTGACTCCAGCACATTTACCGGACAGCTGCAGCTACTGGTTAATTTACACATGAATACAAATCAGCACATAAGATTTATTAGTTTTTAGTGCTTTTACTACTTTGACTTAGGTCAAACCATCAAAGTCAAGACACTTGAATTAATTAATTAATTAATTTAGTGTCAGACAGTGTAAGACATAATGTCTGTAACATTTTATGAGTAAAACTGACAATACCAGCGACACTGAAGATAAATAAAGATGAAACACAGACACATTTAAAAAGTCTGTGTGTTCTTGTGACTGACAGCAGCCTGAAAGTGATCCGATCAAGAAGCAGCGACGGACGGACGGACAGAGTCCGCTTCTCCGCTGCAGCTCTCCGTTTCACCTTCAACTCACAAAGAAAAGAGAAAAGAAGAAGAGGAACACTGAAAGAGGAGGGAAAAGACAGAGAGGAGGAGAAGAGGAGGACGAAGGTGACTTACCGGGGCAGATGGATGGATGGATGAAGAAAGTAGAGTCCTGTGGGTTTGGAAGCGCTGAACTCCACTCACACACACACACACACACACACTATCAGCTGCAGATCATTAATCAATAATCACTAGTGAACGGGTGTGTGTCTCCTGACACGGGCTTTGATTGATCAGACATCGATCATCCATCCATCAGGTAACCTCTCCGGCCACTGAGCAACTCTGTCGGAGCAGCGGAGAGAGCGCGCGTCCTGCGCCGCACCGAGCAGAACAGGTGATACTGCGCATGCGCTACACACAGAAAGCGAGAGACGGAGGGAGAGGGAGAGAGAGAGAGAGTAGCAGAGAACAGTAGGTTCTGGTTGACTTGTTTCCTGGTTTTGTTGTTGACAAAAAGTGGATAAAATCTATTTAAAACTGTAAATACTGGCTACTATACTGACACACACACACAGAGTTCACAGCAGTGTTCAGTCTCTCTCTCTATTTACTGTCAACTCTCCATGAAGGTGTCAGGTTAAAGGATCATTTCACAGTTTCCCTAAAGCCACAGGATTCTGTAACGTTGCAGATCTACGACTAATCATCCAGGTGTTTCTCATGAAGAGGGTGTGGTCTTCATCGTGCGTTCCCCAGGTAAGCGATGCACACACCTGGCCATCCATGTCATGTAAGAGAAAACATAATTCATCAGACCAAACCGCCTTCCTCCGTTACTCTGTGGTCCAGTTTTGATGCTTGTGCGTCCATTGTTGTCGCTTTCAGCAGAGGACAGAGGTCAGCATAGACACCCTGACTCGTTCCCATACACAACAAACTGTGATGCACTGTGTGTTCTGACCTTTCTATCAGAGCCAGCATGAACTTTTTCAGCAATTTGAAGTACAATAGTTTGTCTGTTGGATCGGACCACATGGGCCAGTTGTCATCTGCATCAATGAGCCTTGGCCACCCATGACCTTGTTATTTATAACTGAGACCTGGCCACTTAAAAGAGTGAGGAGAGCTAGACAAAACAGACATTATGTCTCTAAGGTGAAATGACTAAAACCTAGCTCTGTAGGAACCTGCCGTTCATGAGAAAATAGGCCACATGTTGTTCAGTTTTTCTTCAGGACCCCAAAACTACAAATACATTTTAAAAACACTGTAAATTAAAGAAACATTTTGTAACTTTTGTACCATGAAATAATTTCAAGTCATGTTGATGCTACACTGACTGGTAATCAGGTAAATGGTATCTCTGTCATTTGTACGTCTGTTCTCACACTATCTATCTTTGTACTATAGGAACAATCCCGCACGAGAAATACATAATGGTTTGTGGCACTAAGTTACACACCATCAACTATTTCACTAGGATGCAGTGGAAAACTGACAGGGAGCAAAGCCAGTGTCGTGCCAGAACCAGAGCCAGTTGAGTGTGCAAAAAAACGGGATGGAAGATTCTATGAACTGATCTAATGGTGAAATGACAGAAGAGGAGATTAATGAAGGAGACTCAAAGTCAAATGGTTAACTCTGTAGCTGGCGTTAAAATGCTAAGTCGCTGAGAACACGTTAGCCACTCAGTCACAATAGCTCTTTGAGTGTGTTTCTATTTTCTCTGCACTTAGTGTTTACTTCCCTCTGGCTTTTTACAACACTTCATTCAATGGATTTACTGAAGAGATAAAAAAAGCTCTTGAAACCAGTCCTGTTAACTGGAGCGTTGTATAAAAGCGGATGGTGTAACAGCTAATAAGCCAGGATAGCTTCCTCCATTTTGGACTCTCCATCCCCCCGAAATTCAATGACTACTGTCTACAAATGACTGCCCCACCAGACAAATAAAGACGTAACAGTGTCACGTTATGTCATGTACTTGTCATGTTAAACATGAAATGTATCACGTTATAACATGATCATTTATTGTTATAATGTGAAATGTTTAGATGTGACACTGGTACATTTATTTTCTTGGCGTTGAAGCAATAACCTTCCGTACAACAGCGCTGATGCTGAAAAGGACATTATGGAATTAGTTATCAGACTACAGAATTTACCATGGCCTAATAAAAATGTATGTAAACGGTGGTATTATGAATAAACATCATTAAAACACTTAAAAGTTAAAAGTTTTCTTTATAGAGAGGATAGACCTTTTTCACAGCCAGTTTGAAGTCAGCAGGTAGTAGATAAACACAGGCGAAACTAATGAGACTAATTAAGATAATGAATGGAACAAAAAGTTTGGAGTGTTTCACAGGCTCCAGCACTGTTGCTCTCTCCTCCCTGTAACGTGTTATTTGCCTAAGACACAGTGGAGTGTGAAATCAACCTAGATAAACATATTGTTGTTCTAATCAACATCTCTGTCCTCTTTGTAAAGTTTCTTTTTTTCAAGAGATTTTACTTTGTAAATTCAACAACCTTAAAACTCACTCAGAGCAGAGTTCAGACAGACAGACAGACAGACAGACAGGTAGCGTGATGTCACAGAGCCGACACATTCCACACCACTGCTTTCCTGCCTGTCTCCCACTGAAGCTCAGAAATGTTGTCGGCTTTCCACCCAATCCAAAGCATGATGGGAAACTTCTAGAGCTGAGCCAGTTCTCTTCCAGTCCACATTTTGTTTTTTTAAAGTGATATTCTATATTTGACTCACATCAACAAATCTACAAGTGAAAAGTGTTGACGCCAGTCATCAACCTCTGTGTCTGTGAAGTGGAGCCAACGCAGAAGTACCAAAAACTCTGTAGTGTCCAGTACAAAAGTAAATGTATCCCAAAGGACCAAGCAGCAAAACTAACGGAGAAGTGCCAAAAAACTCCAGAACTGCAGTTCCTCAAACAGCCACTTGAGGCTGGATGCAGAATGAGCCAGCAACATGTGTTGTTTGTATATTCATCTGTCATTGAGCTCCATTGTTTTTCAAAAGTTATTAAACACATCCGAGGGCCTCACTGAAATACAATACTAGAGCACCAAATGTGTATTAATCCACCACTGAAAATAGTCCCCAACAAATTTGCACTATTTGCAGCTGACAGCTGTTTACTGAAATTACTTGAACTGCATTTAATTTTTATAGATTTATGTCTTCAGTAGAAGTTAGCAGGTTTGGGGTTGAGTGCCACGGAAAGAGCAGGAGAGTCAGAAAGTGAAGTATTGATGGTTGTTGGTGCTGGTCTGTGGAGTATTTTAGCATCTTTCAGCACAGTTAGCATTCAGCTAAAGAGACACGTCAGGACCGAAAATGGAGCGAAGATGGAGTTCTTCTCAGTGATCCTCCACATTTCCTCCATTTCTCACCTCCATCCCCCCTCCGCCTCTCCGCCTCTCCGCCTCTCTTCCTCTCTCTCTCAAAGGGCCTTGCTGTGGTTTCCCAGGGTTCATTGCAGCTCCCAGGTCCCAGTGGGTCCGTTTCTCCATTTGCTGCCGCAGCAAACCAATCCAGTTCCTCCACTCCTCAGGACATCTAGCCAATCAGAGTCAGCACTGCAATGACCCACTTCCACACACATACACACACATGCATCTCCCCTCTCACCTTGAACATCACATCAAGGTTGTACAAGGTTGTACATACAGCAGATATAGAGAGAGTGTGTGTAAGAGGGAGTGTGCTGGGAGCTTGAGGACATGCCAGTAAAACCAGTACAAACACACACAGAGATGATAACAAAGCAGTGGACGTGCAGATTTCATAACCGATTCTTGGGTGGGACAAATTCGGGAATCGGGAAGTCACCACACCAGACTAAGAACTAGTCTGGACCTTTGTAAAACATTTTGGGTTTTTTTTATCTTATCAGTGAGCTTAGCGAAGCTGGACGGCAGATTCTTATTCCATTTGATCAGGCTAGCTTCTTTCCTACCTGAGTTTTTGGCTTTTATGCTCAGCTAAGCTAACGTGCTAATGATTGTAGCTTCCTATTTACTGCACAGACATCCATTCATCCGTTTTCTTCCACTTATCTGGGGTCAGGTCACGGTGGCAGCAGGTTTAGCAGTGTGTCTCAGACGTCCCTCTGGAGAAAAGAGGAAAAAAAAGAAGAAAAAACGAGCAGACTGTTCTATATTAGGAAAATTAAATACAGTACACCTCTTCTCTGTTAAAGATATGCACATCTCACTTACACAAAAAATAACCTGTCATCTTTTTTTTTAATCTTTCTATGAGCTTGGCACATCCAGCCACTGGCAATGAGTTCTGCTGGTGTACAGCGTCATCAGGATCAGACTGAAACAGGTTTCCATCGAGAATTTTTCAGTATTTAGCGTCATCCGTCATTCCTTCAATTCTGACCAGTTTCTCACTTCCTGCTGATGAGAAACATCCACACAGCGTGATGCTGCCACCACCATGCTTCACTGTGGGGATGGTGTTCTAGGGGTGATGAGAGGAGTTGGGCTTGACATAGCGCTTTTCCTTAATGGCCAAAAAGATTCATTTTAGTCTGGTCTGAGCTGTACATCTCCACAACTTTGTTCTTGACCCATTTGGAGAACTCCTTGGTGCCACTTGCTTGATGGTGTTGCAGACTCCAGGACCTTTCAGAACAGGTGTATATATGTGACAGATCATATCACACTTGAATTGCACACAGGTGGACGTTACTTAGGATAAGGATGAGGATAAGGCATAAGAAAGAGGAATCTCCAAGGTCCAAAGGCAGATATATGGAAGACGTGTTCAGGATGAAGAGGGTCAGGATGAAGCTAGAGACTCAGCGGTTAGGTCAAGGTTAGCACCAGATCTTATTTAGGTGCTTGATGGCAAAGAGGGTTAATATATATGTATGCACCACTTTTTCATTGTTATTTTATTTTCATTTTATTTCACCCGTTTGGATTGTTTACATGAAGTCCAAATAAAAATCTTTTATTTCCAGGTAACGAGGAAACAAAACAGGCAAAATGGGGGCCAATACTTTTGCAATTTCCCGATTGCAGTGGGAAAAAGCACAGAACACAACAGACATCTGTGTCGGGATCCATATGACAGATGTTTATTGCTCATGGCTGGAGTGTGTTTATTAAGCTACAGGGAGAGAGTGACTTTCAGTGGCACTGCATGGAATCTGACAGCAGATGATCTAGATCAGTGTAGGTGGGAATGAGACAGAGACACGGTTTCCACGTCACTGACCTCAGGTCTGCAGGTAGTGTGCATCAGGAAACTTGTTGTTGCTGTTGGAGAAATGAGTCAGTCAGCTGCGGACATCAGCATACAGTGGGCCACTGAGGATGTTGACTGTAAACACACACACTGTATATTCTTCAGTTTAAAGTGGTAAAACCTGAAAGTGATGAATAAACATCGTGTACACACCAGTGTTACCGAGAAGTCTTGTGGGTGGCTGCTGCTGCTGTTTCTGTTGCTCCGCGTTCATTTTTGTAACATTTGTTGGGTTTGTTTTAATACAACAAAATTCTCTGATGTTGGATCTGACAGTGTGTGTGTGTGTGTGTGTGTGTGTGTGTGTGTGATAACAACAGAGCTGGTTAATCATGTGGTACTGCATCATCTGTGTTTGGACATTTTAAACAGCTGCTTCCACCTGTTACCCTCTGTATGATTTTTATATTACATAATGTGTGTGTGTGTGTGTGTGTGTTTGTTTTCTGTTTTAGGGACAGTCAGATGAGAACACTGATACCAGTCTTCTGTCTAAACAGTAAATATGAAGCTGGAGCCAAGAGACAGTTAGCTTAGCATAGCATAAAAACTGGAAACAGCTAGCTAAAGAGTGTATAAATCAACCAAACCAGGTGCTACTTAAGTACAATTTTAAAGTACACATGCTTTATGTGAGTATTTATACTCACTCTATTATACTTTAAGTTTCATGTTATAACATGAGGAGTTGGTCACAGGGGGCAGAAGTGAACCTGTGGAGCCTTTGGTCTTCCTCCAGGTGCCTGACCAGTTCAGTTTATTGTTGAAGTGAACAGGGATTTGGGTGCTCCTACAATCTTGATATTCAATCCCTGGATGTTCATTGGTTCATGTATGATGTTAAAAGATTTCTTACTGGCAAAGTAAATGTTTCTGATGATGCTGGTCAGCAGGTCCTCCACCACTGAGAGTCCATTAGAAGACATTATTTCCAGCAGGAAGGTTCTGCAGTAGTTGGTTGGGTTTTTCTTTAGCACAAATGAAAAAGGCCTGTAGATCTGACGTCACCATTCTGTTTCCATGACATTTAAACTTGAGTAATAAGATTAAATTCAGATTAAAACAGTTAAACTGTTTCAAGTTCTCCTCTCTGAATGTTTCTGAATGAAATGTCTGCAGATGATGAATGTTGATTATGAGAGTGTCAAATCCATGTAATCAGATGTAACCACTGATCCTCATCAGGGTCATGGTGGGGCTGGAGCCTATCCCAGCTGACTCTGGACAAGAGGTGAGTACATCCTAGACAAGTCGCCAGCTCATCACAGGGCACACAGAGACAAACAACCATGCACACCCACATTCACACCTACGGACAATTTAGCGTCACCACATAACCTGTTAAGTGTCTTTTGACTGTAGGAGGAAGCTAGAGTACCCGGAGAGAACCCATGACCCAGCCGAGTAACCTTCTCGCTGTGGGGTGACAGTGCTAACCACAGCACCACTGCACTGCCCTTACAGTATATAATTGTGTGAGTGAATTTGTCTCTTCTGATCCACGTGGTGCTTTCAGAGGAGCCCAGAAGCTCCAGGGTCAGTGCACTGTGGGAACATACAGATACCTGTGTGTTCAGATGTCCTGTACAAAAAGGGTCAAAGTCGTGTCCCCTTACCGAGGAGACTGAGGTCGTTTGGAGTGAGCAGGACTCTGCTCTATGACACTGTGGTGGCATCTGCACTGTGCAGTCGTCTGCATAGAACAGCACCCACTGCATTAGACTGCTGCTCCCACCATGTAAGAAGGAGCACTAGCCACAGATCCAGATTCATTACTTGTCATACAGACGTGTGAGCGGAGTGTCAGCTAAGTGAAGGAGGACGACGAGCTGGAAAGAGTGGAAACAAACTGATTACAAAACATCTGAAAGAACTTTAATGTTTTTTTTTTTACGTCATCAACAACAAAAATCAATAATAGAAAATACAGACAGACAGAGAGAAAGAAGGGATGAGGTGAAGAGAGAGAAGGATGACAGAAGGAAAAGATGGAGGTCATCATCAGTCCATCACTGCTGCTTCAGGATGGAGGGGTTTTATCTCCTCCTCCTCTCCTCTCTCTCTTGGTCTCTGTTCCTGTCTCTGTTCTCTTTATTCCTCTCTCTATCCCTCGGCTTCTCTCGTTCCCTCTCCCTCTCTCGCTTCTCGTCTGTCTCTCTCTCTCGCCCTCGTTCCCTCTCCCTTTCCCTTTCCATCCCTCGGTCTCTGTCTCTCTCCCTATCTCCGTCTCTTTGTCTGCCCTTATCGTCCATTTTTCGCCTCCTCTCCTCCGGCTGCTGCTCCCTCTCTTCGGATCTCTCGTCCCGCCTGCTCCGGCGGGCGCCGTCACGTGTGCGCTCCCGCTCCTCTGCCTCACGCGTGCGCTCTCGCTCCTCCTCCCCCTCTCGTGCGCGGCCTTTCCTCTCCTTCCTCGCCTGCTTCTCGCCGTCGCTGTCGTCCTCGTCGTCCTTCTTGCGCCCGCCTCGCTTCTTGTCGGAGGCTTTGTCCTTCTTCTTCTTGTCCTTCTCTTTCCTCCTCTTCTTCTCCTCAATCTGTTCTTTTCTCTTCTTCTTCTTCCTGTGTTTGGCGTCTGAGTCTGGAGGACGAGAGGGGAAAAATAATCAATGAATCCGTCGCTCACTCTTTCATCTATTGCTTTTTAAAGGGGCAGCAAACCTCTTGGACTTCATCACCCAGAATCCCTGATGCAATAATGTCACCAAAATCACATGTAGTGAGAGATGAATGAAGGAAGTCTACTGTCGCTTACAGGTCACCATGCTGTCACAGGATCATTTGTGTTTACTTGTGTTACTCGCACAATTAAACATTCACCCTAAATCTGGTTTACTACAGAGGTATGACCCCAGAATGAACAGAGGTTGCCGTTCATCTGGTTAGGGACTGACTTTTAGGGTTAGCAAGACGACAAGTAACCTTTAAAATGATTGTTTCCTGAACACAGACGGAGAAGCTGGTCTCCTTTGAAGTCTATAAAAATGAAATGTTCAAACTCTGAGCTCTCCTCCTGCCAGTTAGCAGCTCCGACACTCAGCAGCTGTCTGTCTGTGTGCAACAGCTCCTTCGCTCCGTCCGCCTGCTCCTCCCCACAAAACACCCTGCAAAGCCTCATGGTATGCACCACTTTTTCACTCGAGGCTCAATATTATCAACCCCTGTGAAATTTGTATCACCCCGTGCCACCGGACGCTTCACTTGTATTCACTGACTTTGTATGTTACCTACTCAGGCTAAACATTTGATTTGCTTTTTGTGAGAACACAGCATGAGCTGTGGTACGGAGCAGCAGGTTATGTCATGTGGCCTGACGTCAGTGTGTGTTTATGTCTGTTAGTTAGCATGACGCTAACTGCCAGAAATGACAACACGTTTGTTTAGATGTTGCCTGTTAGTTATTCATCATTTGTCGATCTTTGGTTTTAAAATAAATAAAAATCTAAACGTACCCGAGCTGCTGCTGCTGCTGCTGGAGGAGGATGAAGAGTCGGACGAGTCTGAATCACTGGAGGAGTCGGAGGAGGAGGAGTCAGAAGAGGATGAGGAGGATGAAGAGGATGAGGACGAGTCAGAGGATTCCACTTCCTGGTTCTGAGTCATGATCATCTTGGGAGCGTTCTTCAAATGTTCCCTCAGCTCGTCCCTGACAGACACAGACAGGTTCATGTGTATGAACTTTATGTACACGCTGATGGACAGGACAGTGGGGTGTGTGTGTGTGTGTTCGTGTTTCTCACTTATTCTATTTTTGTCTTCGTTCAGTTAACATCTGGACTCAAACTGCTTTAATTAAACAGATTAAGTAATTAATGTTTTGGTCCTTATTCCCAAACGTTCAGTCTTATTTTTAAATGTAGAGCAACAACCTCAGACTGTCTACGACTGTCAACTTAAAGACCACTTTCCAGCAGTTTATAATAATAATGCATAATGATAGAATGAATGAAGACAATCGGCCTGGAGCTGAATGAGCGGCTTCATTTATGATTTACATGATGAACTGGAGCAAACGGCAGTGACAGTGTTTGCTGCAGGTCTGATGGTGATCAGGACTGAACAGCCTCCTGCACAGCACAAACACCACAACACTGTGTTTATAACGCCTCCTGACAGCCCGCGATCTCATCCGAAAACATTCACAGCAGGCCAGGGAGTACATTCTAAAAAAATCAAGGAGTTAGACATGAAATTCAAGGGTTTTTAATAACTTTAAGGAAGTCTTTTCAAGACTTTTTAAGACCTGGAGATACTCTGTTCACCCTCATATTTTTGGCCACATTCTGTACACAGATAGGTGTGTGAGTGTGTGTGTGTGTCTTACGTCAGTCCTCCCAGTCCAATGGAGGTGAAGAAGTTGATGGCAAAGCGAGTGTTTCTGGGATTATCACGAGGAAAGAGACCTTCAAAGAATGGCTGCAGAGTCCTGAAACACACACACACACAGTTTGCAGTGTCATAAGATGTGTGTGTTATTGGTCAGTCACACAGTATCTCACAGTAAACTCTCCAGCCATCAGAGGATTACTGTACTCCTGCCACCTCCAACCAGTAAAAGCTGAAACTCTGGACGCACTTTGAGGATACTTTAACTGAGAAACTCTCTGCTCCACGTCTTTGTTAAAGCATATGTTCAGATTTTACAGTCCATTACACACTCATTCATCTTTGAATATAGAGACAGTGTGTGTGTGCGTGTGTGTGTGTCTTCGTACGGGTCTTTGAGCCTCTGGTTGAGTCTGGGGAGGCCCATGTAGGCGCAGAGCTCCTGGAAGAGGATCTTTACAAAGATCCTGCTGGACGACGTCGTGGTCTCCTCGCTCATCCTGATCGACTCCAACACCTGGACGAGAGACGAGTGATTCAGAAGAGTGGATTCAACAACTGTGTGTGTTTGGGTGTGTGTGTGTGCGTATGTTCTCACACTCCAGGGAACAGAGTCCGTGTAGAGCAGGTGAGCAAACAGCCGAGCCACGTTCCTCAGTTTGTTGGTCTCCAGTCGATGGATTGTGTCGTACTGCTCCGAAAAAATCCCCTCGAAACTCTCCATGTACTCCTTCTTCAGCAGACAGAACCTCTGTACACACACATACACATACACATACACACACACAAGACACAGACAAACACAGACAAGTGTTAACAAATGCAGTGTGTAGCTCTGTGCAGCTCAGCTGTGCTTCAGATGTTTTCTGATCAGCACCTGGACCTGAACCAAACCTGTCTGACTTCATAGAAACCACACCATGTCATTCTGGGTGAACGGACTGTTTAACACACCAGTATGTTGACAACAACAGCTGTGTGTGTGTGTGTGTGTGTGTGTGTGTGTGTGTGTGTGTGTCTCACCCCGGCCAGCAGACCAAAGAACTTCTCGTAGGTCCTCTGCTGAGCGCAGCAGTCCAGGATCATGTTGCACAGCTCCTTCTGTTCACACAGACAACACGCACACGTTAGTTCACGGCGCTCGGCCGTGATCTGCCTTCAATGAACAGATCGTGGGTAAAATCTAAGCGGTGCGCAACATAAGGTGCGTGACGGAGGACTGTCTCTGGACTGTGACTGCTGACACATCTGGTGGAAAACGAGATCAAGATAACATGAAGACACGAAGCACACGAAACCATCCGACGCCTGATTTGCTCAAGTGCTCTGAGAGCTTCTGTTGGAATCAAACACATGTACAGCTGTCCACGTTTACCGCAGCCAGATTACACTCCAACAGTTTCTACATTATGTTGCTTGAACGTTGGCTCTGGCTCTTCAGTGGTTTGCTGGGAAACGTGTAAAAGTCTCGGAGCGGTCGCAGAAACGCTCTTTGATCGCTGGGAAACAGGTCACGGGTCAGTCCGGAAGACGTCAGCTGTCTTGAAACAGTCTGAGACGCAGAAACATCTGTGTGTGTGTGTTCCAGCTGTTGCGTTGAGTGATTGAGTCGTGATGCTGATGAAACGCTGGCTGACAGCTCATCAGCCCTGACCTCACACACACACACAGCAGGTGTTTCCTCTACTGCAGCTTCAGATTCATTAACTGTTCAAGTGACTAAAAATCAACTGAAGCATGATTAATCACTAAATCTGCGTCTGTGTCCTGGAGCGGCCTCCTCCTGGAGGACACGTCTTTCTGTCTCGTTTTCTGTCTCAGTGACACTCAACAACCACTGTCCAAACCTGCATGAGCTGAGGGAAGAGCAGACAGACGTCACATCACAGCAGCTGGAAGTTCAGCCGGCCGACGCAGCAAGTTAATCAACTGATCGTAACAACGCACGCATCGTGTCAGTCATCAGCTCGGCCGGTCACATGACTTCAGGTCAAAGTTCAGAGTTTAACTTGAGGTTCAGAGTGAGAAGCTGACGACAGGTGCTGAGACATTCCCACAGTCTGCATGCGTTTGAACGGAAGTCCACGATATGAAGCAGTTTCATTAGCAGCTCTGAAGTCTAAACACTGGCTAACTGTCCTGGAGACTCAGCCACGTTTGGCAAACTCAGTGATGAGCCCTCAACTTACAGTCCACTCTGTTTAAAAGTCAAAATACAAACAGTAATTTAACATTTGTAACATTCTAACGGAGTAGCTCCACTGAAGTTCTGCTTCGTTATGAACCAACTGGAACGAAAATAAGATGCTGCTCTTATCCATCCGAGTCTGGAAACACACAGTGAGCCTCACAAAGATACAGGCAGCAACAACATCAGTGTGTTTACTCC
This sequence comes from Nibea coibor, assembly GCA_023373845.1. Classification (NCBI taxonomy): domain Eukaryota; kingdom Metazoa; phylum Chordata; class Actinopteri; family Sciaenidae; genus Nibea; species Nibea coibor. Next base: position 5,289,600 of record CM041724.1, read on the forward strand.
TGATGTGTGAACGGCAGAAACGCCCCAAAACATCTCTTCTTCTTCTTCTTCATTAGTTCAAATAATGAACTTGTTAATCAGCGCCACCTTCTGGTCAGCAGCGTGTGTGTGCGTGTGTGTGTGCTCACTCACCGTCTGGCTATCAGGAAAGTCCATCTTGATCAGCTTGTGAGCGCACTCCTCAAAGTCCAAACTACAGAAACAATCAATCAATCATTAAGGATTCATCAGTGAGCTGCCTGTGTGTGTGTGTGTGTGTGTGTGTGTGTGTGTGTGTTTCAGCATTTCATCCTGTTCTCCAAACCTGCAAAGTGTGCTTCAATGAAACCATGGTAACTAGGCTGCACACACACACTCACACAGTTTTAAGCATTAGTCCAAGTCCATCAAATATAGAAGGAGCTGTAAATAACTGCCAACTGCCACCCTCAGAGAACTGATTCACTGACTGACTGTCTGTTTTTGAGAGTGTGTGTTACTGTGTGTGTGTGTGTGTGCGTGTGTGTGTGTACCTGGACTGTATGGCGAGGTAGATGGTTCTTCTGAAAGCCACCAGGTTGACTTCGGTCTGGTCAAAGATGGTGACCTTCTCATCTGACAGACAGAGAAGAGAGGGGGAAGTCTTTAATGGAGGATGCTGATTGGCTGGTTGTTTCATCATGTTAAAATCAAGTTCACAGTATTGAAATGATGATTCATAGAAAATCTGAATATTGAACAGTAATGGTCTGTCTTAATCACCGGCTTCATGACTACAGTTTTCGATTTTCTTAGATTAGTCTGACCTGTGATCTATTTGACAAATGTTATTTTTGTTATTTTGGTTTTCTGGTGAGTTTCAGTTCTGATCAAATCCATACCAGGATATGTATCTGATGACATGATACGACTGGTAAAAGTGGAACTCTGCTTTAATCAGAGAAAGAAAACGCTCTCACCTTCTCCCTCCTCCTCTTTCTCATCTTCGTCGTCTTCATCGTCGTCGCTGCCGTCTCCCTCCTCCCCTGAATCGCTGCTGCCTTCGTCCAGGATGTCTGTCAGGAGGTGACAGCTGGTTGGTCAAACTGGGAGGGAGGTAACAGCTGATTGGACAGTGTCATGTTTGTGTGCAGCCTCACCTCTTTTAATGGTTTTGTATTTCTCCTCATTCTCCAGGAAGTCCGGGTCCAGCTTGAACACATCTGAGTAAACACACACACACACACACACACACACACATACATTAGGGATACATACACACAAGCTTGTCTCTGTGTGTTGTGCAGTCTGTAGGGTCCCCCCTCTCTCTCTGTCTGCGGCTTACTCAGGATGTCCTCGGTGTTGTACTCGTCGTCCAGCGGCAGCATGTGGGTGAACTGGTCTTCATCGTCCACCAGGTCCAGGCCCTCTGGGATCACTGGGTGATCCTTGAAGCCGTCCTTCCTGATGGCAAACATCACCTCAATCATGTACTGGACCCTCTTATCGATGGCCGACTCGTGGAGGACGTTCCTGAGGCGCTCGAAGATGGCTGAAGAGAGAGACGGGAAACACACCTTGATGAATGATGCTGATGGTTAGGATGTAGTAAACGGCTGAACAGAGTTCACAGTCGGAGCTCCAGCGTACCGTTGATTCCTCGTGGGGACACCTCGGTCAGTTTGAGTCCACACTCCTTCAGGAAGGCGATGGCGACCTCCACGCTGTCGTCGGTCGGGCGCTCCAGCAGCAGAGTGAGCATCTCCAGACACAAAACCTCGTGAGCCTGAGGGCGAGGGGCAGAGAGAGGTGAGCTGAACATCAACACTCATCATCAGCCTCCGTCAGTACAAAGGTCAGACAGCAGCACCTACCACGTTCTGGTTGATGAGATGAGCCACAAACTTTGAGGCAGTCAGGCACTGTTGCTGGAAAACAAAACATACGCTGGTTTTAATACACAACTAACTCTGACTTAAATCAATCGCCTCTTTTGATCACACTCCATGTGTCAGACAGACAGTCAGACAGACAGACAGACAAGTACCTTGAGGTTGCGGCGGTAGCTCTTCCTGAAGGTCAGGATGAGGCGTTTGAGGATCAGCTCTCCAATCTGGGGGAACTTGGAGTTGATGATGGCGACCACGGCGGAGTAAACGTGAGTGAAGATCGGAGACGCTGCCTGAGCCTGCAGCACCGAGCGCGCCAGCAGACCCCTGACAGACAGACAGACAGACAGACAGGTTACAGAGCAAGTCAGACCCACAGGACAGGACGTCTCACTGTACCCTCATGTGTTTGTCAGTGTCGCTGTGCTACTCTTTACCTCCCCCTGACGATGTTCTCCTGCAGCAGCTCTTGGATGATCATGACGATGTTCGACACGTTGACTTTGTTGATCAGACCATTGATGGACTTCTTCAGAGCCTCCCAGCTCATCCTCTGATAGGCCAGGCTGTCCAGGGGGCGGGGCATCAGTAACAACACACACGTTACGTTGTGCATTATGTTCAAGTGTTTCACCATGACAATGACTGCTCAACTCTGACCAGCAAAATAAAGCAACACTCGTACCTGCTCTTGTCAGTGATTTGCTGCTGCATCATGCGGAGCTTGGCCGGCGGGATGTAAGCTCCGCCCGTCCTCGTCAGGATCGGGTCCAGCTCCTCCTTCTTCTTCTTGACCGGCGGCTCCTCGGACGCCGCTGGCTCCCTGTCCGCTGGTGGGGAGGCTGAGCGGCCACGCCATCTGTGGTCAAGTTCTGCATCGCGACTGTTCCTCCGCTCAAAACGCCCACCCCTGTTGTCACGCCGATCGTCATAGCGATTCCTGGGCAGAGCAGAGCGGAGGAGGGTGAAACTAAAACTGTTAGTACTATTATTGTGCATGCAGCATGTTTCATCACCACCTTTTCTGGGGAACAGTTTTATGACCCCGTGTCATGTTGTCTTACATACTGAACATCTCATATTAAAAGTTGTTACTAAAATTATTTCCAGCCAATCAGAAGCTGTGTGGATCTCAGTGTGTGTCTGTTACCTTGGGTAGCGCTCTCTGTTATAGCGCTCCCGGTCTCTCTCTCTGGACCTGGATCTGTCTCTGCCTCTGGACCTGGACCTGGATCTGTCCCGTCCTCTAGACCCGGATCTGGATCTGTCTCGTCTTCTGGACCCGGATCTGGATCTGTCTCGTCTTCTGGACCCGGATCTGGATCTGTCTCGTCTTCTGGACCCGGATCTGGATCTGTCTCGTCCTCTGGACCCGGATCTGGATCTGTCTCGTCCTCTGGACCCGGATCTGTCTCTTTCTCTGGATACAGATCTGTCTTGCTCCCTGGACCTGGACTTGGATCGGGATCTCTGGAAAACAAATAAATCAAGAGTGTCAGCAGTATTTCCTTTAGTCTTCAAGTGTTACATGGACATGAAGTCCACAGAGAACTTTTTTAAAAGTCTGAGTTCAGCTGAGGAAGAGTTGCAGCACAGCAGGTCCAGTTCAAACCGGTCCAGTTTCTAACAAAAACCTGTAAGTACCTGAGTTAACACAGTTCAATTCAGTGAGCTCGACTTTAATCAGCAGATCTCAGTGTTGTCCTCACTGGTCTCCGGTCTGTTTCATGGAGCAGGTCAGCTAACTTCCACCCTTTGTACTAAATCTTATAAACATGCTATGTTGCCATGGAAACGCACTGAAAATGAGCCATGTTTGCTCGACCAGAATCACAAGATGTTTGAGGCCAGATACTCTAATTCTCTTCTCGCTGCTACCAGATCAACTTCATACAAAAATGGAGGGAAACCTTCCAAAATAAAAAAAAAAATCATATCATATAAAAAAAATTCATATATTTCATTTCATATAAAAAAATATCACTGTATCAAAGGGTTAGGTTCGATTATTAAAGGGTAACTTCAGTGATTTTTCAAATTGCAGCCTTATTTTCTCACGTCAAAGTGACAAACAGGGACAACAGGTTTTTAATTCGGTGCAGTATTAGGTGAAATCGCAGCAGCTTGCAGAAGCAAAACTGGCATCTACGTGACACTTCTGGGCAAAAGTATCCATTAAGTCTTTATGTCAGTGACAGATTGTTATGAGAGGTCCAACAACGATACAGAAAGGACAATTTTTAACTAAACAATCTTACTCTTTTACTTTAACGAGAAGCAGCAGTCATGTTGCCGTGTTCAAAACAAACATTTACCCCGTAACACCGTAACAATTCATTCAAACTCATAAAATAAAACTCACATAAGCCGTCTTAGTTTGTCTTTCCACCGTTCAAACAATCACCAGATTGTAGAAATAAATCCTTCATTCAAAGAGTTAGATGAAAATACACTCTACACACTGATTCTCCCAGCTGCCTCTCTGATGCTCAACCTCCCTCCTCTCCTGACATTTTCACACTGGATGCAGTCTGTCTGCCCTTCAGGACCCGGACTTATCCAGCACTCTGAAGTGTACAGGTAATATTGTGGCTGACACCTCCCATCACAGACACAAACTCTTGCCTGTCTCTGGTAGGAGGATGAGCTCCTCCACCTCACACCACAAAAATGGTTTCTTCCCATCTGCTGCTGGCCTCATCCACGAGCACCAGGACCCTCATACCAACTGACTCCTATACAAGTTGAATAACACTGCCTTCAACAACAGGACGCCCACTCTAATCTGTGCATGTAAACACATGTTACATCAACATTAGTCCTTGCTTACTTTGATCTGAGCCACACTGCTCCTGATCTTCCTCAGAGCCCCGTGATGTTCATCGTCCTCGCTGCTGCTGCTGCTGTCGCTGTCTGAGCTGCTGGAGGCGGCGCTGCCTGCAGGACTGGCCTCAGCGGACGGCCTCTCTTTGGGGCTTCTCTCAACAGAGCCGGCCTGTTGCGATCTCTCCGCCGCTGGACTAGACTCGTCCTCTGAAGGTCCTGAAGACAGAGAGCAGCGTTAAAGGACGAATATCAAAGCTACAGCCCGACAACATGAAACAGTGACAGCAGGTTTTACTCACCGCTGCGCTCTCTCTGTACAGGGACAGGACTTTGACTTCTGTCTGGAGAGTCCATGCCTGAACAAGACACACATTCATTATTGAAAAGAAGCAATGCTGTGTTCACTCTTCTCTCAGAGCACAAACTCACTGGTTCCTACTGAAGAGCAGGAAGGAAGCCATCACACTCAGAGCACACAGTATAGCACAGACCCCAGCCGCCAGCTCAACTCATCCTACATGCGACTCCCACCTGGTACAAGCCGACTATGACGGGATATGTGCTGTGTTGTGGTGTTTAACGTATCTGTGGATTAATGCCAGGACCATGTAACCTATATCCTAGGACATATGTATTAATAGTTAGGAGCCACCATATCTATGACAGCGCATAGACAGAAGACAACATGTTGACAGGTATTGAAGAAGGATGGAGGGAGGCCCTGACAGCTGCCTACATCTGATACAGCATAACCTCCCTATACAAGGAGCCGTAAGAGACAAAGCACAGCATCTATCTATCTATCTATCTATCTATCTATCTATAGCTGGCCAAAGTGGTTTTTATCAAATAGATCCTGACAGTCTCTGCATGTTGTTCACGTCCTCAGTGAAACACTGAAGTGAAGGGTTGGCTTTCTGTTTCCATAATTAAATAGTTATCAATCACCTTTTGATCGCCTTGTCTCTGACATGTTTGAGCAAGCAGACGCTGCCCTGTCAACAGGCCACACAAACAACAAGATAAAAGTCCGTTAAATGACTCGATTGAGGTCACTTCCGTCAGGTTGTTAGAGCAGTAATATCACCTGTAACTACCAATCGTTTCATCGCCATGTGTGTTTGGATGAGCTAAAGTTAGCCGCTCTGCTAATCCAGCTTTAGCTCCCGCTCTTTAGCTCAGCTGTTAAAACCCGCACACTTCTTCTTCGTCTCTGTCTCTGGAGAGACTCTGTCTCTTTATTTTACTGTCCGTGGCTTCAAACGTCGTCTTACCTTCCTGTTTTCACACTTTTTGTCCCCCTCCGTGAAATCACTGTCGTTCTTGTGGCGGAAAACTTCCTACAATGAACTGAGTCACTTCCAGGTCACACAGAGCTTCCGGATTTCAACTCAAAGTTCCAGGTTTGAACGGAGCGGCTGTTTTCGTATCGCCCCCTGGTGGTGATAAGAAGCACTTCACCTCATTCAAGAAACCTTATGGTGGAGGAAAACACCTGTACAAATATTACGTGATATTTAAACACAAATAAATAAATAAATAAATAAAATGTATTAATTAAACCAATAAATAATTAATTAAAAAAATAATTAATTAATTAATTAATACAAAACTATATAAGTGCAATCCATTCACCATTTAAAGGTCCGGTGTGTAAATTTAGGAGGTTTTATTTACATAAAATGGCAGAATATAATATTCTTTATATAAAATATAACATTCATCATTGTTACCTTAAAATGAGACCTTCACAGACACAGTAGTACCTCCTCAATGGAGTCCGCCATATTTTTTTCTACAGTAGACCTGAAAGGACAAACTAAACACGGCTTTAAATAGGGGGTATGCTCAAATAGTCAAAAAGATTACTCCCTGAGTCCTTTCCTAAACACTTTTCTTTGACCTCAATGGAAAACATCAAGAAGTCAAGGAAAGATGTGAAGGAGGATTCTTGAGGACTTAGGAGAGCGCGACTGTGGTGTTCAGAGAATCCGACTGCTTTCGGACTTACTTTATAATTATGTGATGACAGGCATTATTGATGCCCGTCTGTAGTAAAACTACAAAGTTCAGACTATGAAATGCACTTCTCCATGTGTGAGCTTTTTTTTATGCAGGAAGCAAAAATATGAGAATTATGACTTCATTACCAATGTCAGAATTAAAATAATAATATTATATTATAATATAATATTGACCACCAGTCACAAAAGTGGAACAAAGCAGTTTTCACACCGCTCATACTCACCCTCCTGTCCACTCATATATCAGCTAAACACACTAAATGTGACATTCATGTTTTATATTATAATATAACTTCAAAATGATCTAAAATTAACTAATATTAATATTTTGAGAAAGTTTTTACTAAGGCAGAGAGCAAACTTGAACACCTCTATGTGTCAAAGCAGCTCCGCAGTCAACAACAGAACTAATGCAGAGAACTGCAAGATACAGTTCATCAGAGTTCAAAAGAATGCAGCTGGGTCCTTTCACTAAGTTAGAAACCTTCTTAAGCAAAAAACATTATTGGACTGGACCCAGGGGCTTTAGTGTTTTTCACTTGTGGCCACTGTAGTTTTTCTTCCATGCTATCGAGGAGAGAGTGAGACAAGGGGGTTGTTATCTCCACCTATACCATCAGAAATCATTTAAGCCTACACACTGGTCATTTAAAAAATCAGAGTAAGAGTAATGCGACAAGGACAGAATAAGTTAAAGTGCTCGAGTAAAGTAAAAGTACTTTGTGTAAAAGTAAAAGTACAAAATCGTGATTAAGTGAAGTATGCACACTTTACACACACATGCAATCACTCACTCGTGTGTACTGAAAATAAATACATCTTTATTATTCTCATCTCATCTACAGAGTGATCCCTCCCCTGCATCCCGCTGACAAGACATCAATAAAAAATACACTTTATCATTAATAGACATCAATAGAAATGAACAGACACCAACATTCAGACAGTGACGTGGAATTAGAAGTGTGTGAAGCATTCTTGATCAATTAAACAATTTTTAAAAATGAGTGTGAGTGTTGGTCCAGCAGAGCAGAGTTTGTGATCAGTGAGACATGAAAAACTTTCTACAAACATTAAGTCAATCAATGGTCCATAAGATTGAGGGAGGATTAAGAAGCAATCACATGAACGAAAGTTCACATTTAGGTCACATGACGACACCTGAGCCAGCTCCACAAACTGAATAAAGACTCAGAATCAATAACAAGTGACCCTTTAAACAACTGTTCCCAAAGACCAAGAATGAACATCCGAAAAACACAAAATCAATACATCTTTTATAAAAAAAAAAAAAAGTTCAGCTTTCAGTAGATAATAATTTGATTCTAATGAGGGTTTGTGTGGAAATTTTCAGAATCGTTGATCCGTGAAGAACGGCTCCAGCCCCTCTCTGACAGGGATAAGTGTTTATATGGATGGATTGCCCAGGAAGAAGAAAAAAAAAACAGAGGTATTTAGGAGTGTATCTTGACTGACAGGTCTCTCAGCCAATCACACTCAGCCATGGTGTGTGCCAAGTGATTCACAATAACTGGCAGTATATTCCATGAGGGGCCACTCAGACACTACACCCAGACTTAAGTGGTAAAGACAACATGTGTTCAATATTTGATTGATGTGATTAGTAATTATTGTTTAGTGATCGATGAGTTTGGATTAAGTGTGAAGAGGAGGATGAATTAGTATCAGACGGTCTATGCTGAAGTGGAGTGAAATGTTAACAGTGATCACTGCTTCATTATCAATAGTCTCAGTAATGTTCACGTTATTGTCATCAGACAGTGTGAGCTAAGCTAACATGCTAATGCAAGCTAACGTTTTGGCAACACCGCCCACTGACCCATAATAGCTAAGCTCCTCCTTCTGAACATCACCATCATCACGTCGTCATCATCATCATCATCGTTGCTATCGCCATGACAACTTACTGAAACCTGCTGCCACAGAGTAACCTCTGACCTCCACCGTACCTCATGACATCACACATTGACCTCATCACCTGCTCAGTAACAACCAGCACACACACACGCACACACTATGTGTTAAAGGAACAGTCTCATTTCATTCAGGATGCGTTTAGCCTAGCTTAGCACAAACACTGGAGCCAAAGGGAAACTGCTAGCCTACCTTAATCAAGACAGAGAACAACTGACCCCAGTAGTCAGGAGCTGTCTAACTTGTGCATCTTGTTTATTGAGCAGGTGTAGAAATATTAATATTAAAGAAACATTTTGGTTTTATTAGTGTTGGAGCTACTTGTTGAACAGCAACTGCAGGCAGCATCTTAAAGCCTTGTCCTACAGGCCTGCTTACTGTACCCATACTGTAGTAACAGACATTTGACAAGTTTGTATGGAGTCGAGACTTTCAACCACAAAGGATGGTGAACTGATCAGTAGGGGGCAGGGTCACATCGTAGAAAACACAGAAATAACTGTGAAAGAGGTGAGAGGAAGTACGATGATGATGACGATGATGATGATGATCATGATAAAATCATAATCCCTTAATTATATACCTCACAGGCTTCTTTAAACTTCGTACATGAAGGTGAAATGTGCATGGAATGAGTAGTAAAAGCTGTTTGACCCTCTGCAGACTTAATGAAGATTAAAGAATATAAGCCCTTCATATAAGGTATGAGAGCAAATATTAAAATATTAAGGCATCATTTACAGTATTTTTAAGGGAAGCCGATGAGATCAGCATGTTTCTGTACATTACATTCTGTAATTACCTTTCTACATGGCAGTATTTATTGTTAATGGCAGGGTCCACCATTACTGTGTGAGATTCAAATGACCTACCGATGCACACATTGTCCGTTTACAGTTTACCCTCCTATAGTGGAACCAGTGCTGGATTAAGTTACTCCTAACGCAACATTTCGTACTGCTGCTGTTCACATTAAAAGCATTCACCTGCCCAACCACCAGGTGGCTTTTATTGTGAATCAGTCACAGGAAACGCAATGTATTTGTCAACAATAGCACCAGTTTTAAATAATGCCAAATCAACCAGGACTGAAAACTTCAAACCATTCATTAACTGGAACTAAAAAATAGCAGGAAGTGAGGAGTTATTTTCTCATAACATTTGTAGTTCTGAACAGTTTCTACTGACACCATTTAACCCTAATCATGAATACTTATTATTTATTACTGTTGTTCTCATTAGGACATGACTCACGCTACTGATCTGATCACTAGTAGTGGTGATACTGGTAGAGTCCTGTTAGCTGTACTGGATGTAGTACTAGCAGTATTAGTGGCAGTGGTAGTAGATTTAGCTTTGTTAGAAACAGGAAGATGTGAGACAACACATCGTCGCTGATGGTTCACAGGGACTGCCGTTCCCAGCATGCATCACACCAGCATACTAGAACTAACCACAGACGCACAAACATCTTCGTTATGTTGTGTGTCCTGTCTGAGGCTCCGCCCTCGGCCTCTCCACTCGTTAACAGCAGGGCGGTCCGCAGGTGTGGTGGATGGGGTTTATCACATGTAGGCGATGCGTTCATGCCATTATCAGTGTTACAGACAGTACAGTGTTACTCAGCTATACAGTGTTGCAGACAGACAGTGTTGCTGCTTAGGTTGTGGTTACTAAGCCTGACGGTGAAAGGGGGTAGTGCTCTGCTGTTTCCATGACTACAAGGGTTGTTGTCTTGTGGGCTGTGAGGGTTGCCCTGGTGACATGGTAGCCAGCAGCTCACTGTAGATCTCCCGTCGGACCTCCTGCGCCACGCTGGCTCGAATCTGGGAAATAACGGAGACAAAAAAAGTTTCTGAAAAACTTTGAACAAGTTCAACTGTGACTGTGTAAGTACATGTTTCCTGTGAAAATGGTTAGGTGAGGAAGGACTTGTGGATATTGACTAGTGTCTACAGTAGGAAATAGCAAGTGTGCATCACACCGCCACTGCTATACATTACATTGCTATGAACTAGTGTCAGGCGTCTACCTTGCGGTGAACATGGCCGGATCGGTTGAACACAACCTCTGAAACTAGCAGTGGCCAGTCTAGGAAGTGAATACAGTAACTGACTGAGGTGGTTTTCTTGCCAGGTTTGGATCCTGGCATCCCGGGCTGAGTCAGTTTGGTTAGCTGCACAGTTGACTGAGCTGACAATTAGCCATTCGCTAGCTAATCTTTGTTTAGGTTTTTTTTTTTGGTCTTTTTAAGCTTTATTTGACAGAGACAGCTTGAAGAGTGACAGGAAATATGGGGAGAGAGAGAGAGACAGGGGATGCTACTTTAACAAGTTGTTTGGCTAAAGCTGTCTTCTGTATAAAATCTGATCCAGTTTCACCAAAATCACTGAACAAGGTTAGAAAGTTGTGCTTTGTGCTTGTGCTGTCCAGTAATCAGTGAGGCCCAGGGCATAGATGGATGCAGCACCTCTCACAAACAGGAATCACTCTGCTCTGGCGGCCTCATGAGAGAGAAAGTTTTTCACTGGATGAATATACGTCCCAGAGTGCGGAGTCATCAACAACTTGTTATGGTTCAGGAAATGACAAACTATAAACTATAAAGTAATATGAAGAATACCTGAAAACACCTCAAAAACATTCATTTTTACTTATGGGGGACTTTAATTGGCTACATTGGGTAAGCTCATCATCTGAACACAGACAAGAGAGTGGCGTCAATCCTCTCATCTAACACTGACAGAACAAACACAAGAGTTCTTAAACCAGTGAAGCAATATGAAGTCAAAGTTACCTCTCTGATCAGCTGCTGCAGGTTCTCCACTCTGACTCCTCCTGCTGCTCCCTCCTCCTCTGGTATTCCTCCTCCTCCTCTTCCTTCATCATCCCTCTCTCTCTCCTCCTCCTCCTCTTCCAAATGTTCCTCATCCTTAGCATGCGTGTTGGGTCGACGCGGAGGAATGGGGGTTATGTTAATTGATGTCCGGTACACTCCTCCACTCAGCTCACGGTCTCCTCCTCTGACTGGACTGGAGGATCGGGAGGAAGGATTGGTGGAGGGAGTATGACCGCTGTAGCTGATCTCTGACTGGAGGAGGAGCTGCTCTCTGAGGAGGTCAGACACCTGGACAGACAGGGTGACAGACTGCACATCAGGACAACGTTGAGCTTATTAGCGATGTGACACGTGTGAGTGTGTACATGTGTGTGTGCTGACCGGCTCCATGGCTCTCAGTGCAGAGGCAGTAGACAGACTGCTGAAACTGTTGTCTCGATGGAGACCCTGAGGAAGAGAGGACAGGATGGACAGCGTTAGTACACATCATGACATCGCATCATGTTTATCTGTTCAGCCTGAAATATCACATAGGGCTTTTATGGAGTAACGTGTGTTTATATCCTATAATGTATGTGTTGTGTATTGTATGTCATGTATATGTGTATATTCTGCGTTGTGTGTGTGTACTGTGTGTATATACTCTGTGTTGTCTGTGTGTATATACTCTGTGTTGTGTGTGTGTACTGTGTGTATATACTCTGTGTTGTCTGTGTGTATATACTCTGTGTTGTGTGTGTGTACTGTGTGTATATACTCTGTGTTGTCTGTGTGTATATACTCTGTGTTGTGTGTGTGTACTGTGTGTATATACCCGGTGTTGTGTGTGATGCGTCAGCTCTAACAATCTGTCTTCCAGCTGTTGTTCCAGTTCCTGCAGCTCCTCTCTGACTGCTGATCTCAGAGACTGAAGTTGCTCCAACTCCAGCCTGCACACACACACACACACACATTTACAAGGTTTGTTTAGTATCGTTGTACCACAGTCAAGATTACTTTGAAAATAAGCATGAATTTGCTGTTAGGAGTCACCTGTCAGCAGGACTCAGGTGTTTGTAGACCAGAGCCTGCTGGTGGATGATTGACAACTCCAGGTCCATCATCTGACTGCGGAACAAGTTCAGACTTCGCCTCTTCTGCTGAAACTCTGCTAGAGACTGGACACGGAGAAACAAAAGTAAAACACACTGTACTCATCATGACAACAACATCATCTCTGTACTCACACTGCAAACTAACACTATGTAAATATTAGGTTATGCAAAGTTAACATGTCAGTTTATTACATAACCACAAAGTTGTCATATTGTCCTCAGCTATCACGCAAACAGAGAACATATCTGTCTTCAGGCATGTTACGATTGCATGTACATGTGTTGAGCAAATTAAATACACTTTACACAAAGCCATGTTTTGCTGCACAAAAATAAAACAGGTACCTGGTCGATGGGGATAGCTGCTCTGTGCTCACTGACGGTGTCTGGAGTGTCAGCTTGGCTCTAGATGGAGAAGAAAGTGATGTCAGGACAGGAACTGGAACACAACGGGCTGCCAGAAGGGTTAGTTATTGCTGACCTAGCTAAATGTTACATATAAAATATACCATTCACTAAACTACAGGGAGTGGTCTAGGTCTAAGTTGAGCTAGGTAGAGGTCTACTTCTTAAAAACTACTTCTAAGGATAGTACTGCTTAGAATATACGCAATAAAAGTAGGTATAATGGGGGAAACAAGTTCGAGCAGTCATACAGAAATGTATTCGGAAGACAAAACAACCCATCCAATCCAACTGTCCACCTGCACCCTCAAGGAAAAGTTCTTGCTGGGACATTAAAGAGACAATTGATACCTTTCTCATGTCTACACTAAATGAAACTACTACCTGAAGTCAGCTAACTTAGTTTGGCATAACAGCTGCGTCGAAAGGTAATAAAATTTGCCTACCAGCACCTCTAAAGCTCACTAATATATTGTATCTCATTTGTTTAATCCATACAAATCCCAGTGGGCAACAAATGAAGACAACAAATCCTCATTTTAAAAGAGACAGACAGTTTTTGGATCCATACCTATTCTTGGCAACCAGTGGAAAACCACTGGAGGTTACTGGTTCAAATGGCCAATTATTAGCAACATTATAGATGTGATTACTGACAATTTTACCACAGAATACAGTGGTAACTAATCTGGCAAAACAGACGGCTTGTTTACAACCTGTCTGATCGTCTAACCGCTCGTGTTTCTTGTCTAATTGGACCTATTTGTGTACAAAAGACCGGGACTGAAGACGACTAACCTGACTAAGACTCTTTACAGTTCCTCTGATGTCATGCAGAACTTTCCTCAGCTGCATCTCAGTGCTGGTTGGAGCAGGAGGAGTGGGCCTCTGGTAGGGGCTGTGACCTGGGCCCAGGGTTGAGGGCATGCCTGGGAGGAAGCCTGGAGCAGGAGGAGTGAGCCCTGAGTGGAAGCTGTGACCTGGGTGGAGGCTCTGATCAGGGACAAGGGTTGAGGCCATGCCTGGGAGGAAGCCTGTAGCAGGTGGAGTGAGCCCTGGGTGGAGGCTGTGTTCTGGTAGATACTGGGTGACAGGGTATGGAAACGGCAGGTGTGGGTTCAGGTTGTACCCGTGATAACTGAGGTAAGGTGAGCCATGAGGAGTGGCTTGATAAGGTGAGTGATGACTGTATTGATGGTTATAGACCTGATGGGGCATAACTGGAGTTCCTGGGTGCAGGTTTCCCAGATTGGCATGGGGAGGAGCAGAGGAATGGTGAGGAGCAGAGGAAGTTGAGCACTGATACAAGTTGGAGAGGTTGCTGTGTTGCGGGATTGTGGTAGTTGTAGGCTGGTGGAGATTGGTAAGACTTGAATGGTGAATCATGGAGGGATTGTGGAGGTGGAGGAGATTAGGAAGACTGGCGTATGGCTGGAGAGAAGAGGGATACTGTGGATGAGGGTTTGGAGTGTAGGGGTATGGGTTGGGGTTAGGGCCAGGACTGGGATTGGGGCTGGGGTACTGAGCTGCAGGGTAACGGTTAGGGTTAGGGTACATCATCTGCCCTGGTTTCCAACTTTGCTGGTTCTGATCAGCATTCATGTTTTGGTGGAAGTGGCCTTGCTGCTGTGCACTGGAGGAGAGATCGGGTACACTCTGGGTGATCCAGGGGTGGGCATGGCCTCCAGGTGACCAATCAGGAGGAGGGCTAGAGCTCCTCAGGGATTGGGATGACTGCATCAGGTAGCGTGGGATGGGTTTAGGTGTAGCTTCCGTGAGAAGCCTTGGTTGTTTGTTAGAGTTAGACGAGGAGGCAGGGTTTATGATAAGAGTAGACAGACAGTTGGCTTGTCCTTCTTCTTCGTCCTCCTTCTTCTCTTCCTCTTGCTCTTCCTTGTCCCCTTCAGCCTGCTGGCTGTATTTGAAGGAATACCTGGGCTGAGTGCAGGACGTCTGGCCTCGTCCAAACTGGATCCTGACAGAGGACACCACCCTAGAGGGTGAGAGGTATGAGGAGGGCAGTGAGGAGGACCTCTGCAGGGGGATGTCGCCTCGCCCTCGCCCTCGCCCTCGCCCTCGCCCTCGTCCTCTCCCTAGCACTGGGGATGTACTGCCTGCCTGGGGGTCATCCCACTGGCCTGCTCGGGTCAGCTGGTTCTGTTTGGCCCGTTTCAGAGCACTGAGAACTGGAGAGGACGCAACAGGGGGACGAATTAAACCAGAATAATCCAAGAATGCATTCTCTTCTTGGGCCACATCCTCAGCATCCACGCCATCCATTGGTGGCTCCGTGTCAGAGGTGGTTTCCATCTGGTTTGAAGTATCTTGTTTTGAAGCAGATTGATCCATGTGTTCTAATTCTGGTTGTGGTTTTTGTTCCACAGCAGACATACTCTGGGTAATCTCTCTGAGTTCTGGTTCTGGTTCAGGATCAGCCTGGCCGCCACTCTCAACTTGCTCCTCATCCTGCTGCATGTCCATTGGTTTATTAAAGAGGAACTGGTGGCCAATGTACTGTGGAATCTGCTCCAAGCTCCCATCATGCTCCTCTTCTTCGTTGGAACTACTCTCCACATCACCCTCAGCAGCAGCACTAGACTCCGCCTCTTTCTCTGCAACTTCTGGCAGAACAAACGCTGGCTGGTCCACTGCAAGGGGCGTGGCCACATCTTGTGAAAGGTGTGATGTCACAGTGGTCTCGCTGTCACAGCTGTCACTACTCTCCTGCACCTATTCACAATTAATAAACAATTAATAAACAATTAATTACCAGTGATGAAGTGTTAGTATTTAGTGGTTCAGAATGTTTTAGATGCTCCAGACAGCTTTACAAGGTGTTATTTCACACCGTGAAATCATTTTCCTCCAGTTCACAGGTGATTAATCTGCAGGGATGTTTCTTTTCCCGGTGAATAAAGGCTTTGACTGAAATCGTATGATTCACTTTAAATAACTCCAAGTTTGAAGTTGGTTATCTAAACGGAGATAAAGAGTGGAATGTCCAACAAAACACACACGCAGACCTTGAGGGAGCTGTTGGAGTCGGCAGAGGGCTCCTCAGCAAAACCGCTGCTGTCTGACTGCTGACTGACCGTCCTCAACATGTCTGAAAAAGACAATGAAACGTGACTATTATTGCAGTACCCTGTTCAACCACCTGAATGTATGCAAAGTCAATTTTCTCCAAATAACATTATGTTGTGTCAAACTGCACTTGTATGTGGTATCCTAGAGGAAACATCAAAGTACAACAAAACTCTCCTGTGCAGATGTTCATCCACTGCAGGTTCACTTCCTATCTCACGTTGTATTTCTTTGTAGTTTTTTCTGTAAATCACTATATGCAAATGAGGGTGAAGTTCTCTTGTAAACTGTAGTGTTTGAACCTTTCCCAATGTTCTCAAACTAATACAAATCAAGTTTAAACTTCTTTGTCTATATTTTGCGGCATAAATTGTGAGTCTGACTCAGATTTAGAAGCTGGGTACATGAAATAAACAAAGTCACAACACACACAGGCAGGCTGTCTGTGGGTGGAGGTTTGACTGATCTGAGTGTCTGATTGGCTTGTGGAGCGAGACGTGGGGCTCCGTTTTCCCAAAAGTTGAATCTGGCTCAAATTATCTCCCGGACGCCGGTGACATTTTTTGCAGCAACCCCCACGTTGCGGACTGTAGCGTGGAATGGCACCACCCCGCTGACATGAAGAGAAAAATGGCGTCTGGTTTGTCTGTCCCTGCCTGAATGCCTACTAACATGAACTAGACTTTTAGCCAGGGTCCGTCTCCACAAAATGACCACAAAATGAAGGAAGGGGGACTCATAAATGATATTGTACTGCAACTAATTAAATGACATAGAACAAACTGATATTGATGACTATCAACAAGTTAACATGCCGCTGTTTTATGAGGAAGGAAATGCATTATCACATGGGTTAAACCTCAAAGATATTCAATGCTATTTGGTGAGCAGCACTGAATGTAGACATCACTTCTGTTTAGACTCTTGTTAGTTAATGTCAGAAGTCATCAGCGGTGAACTCACCTGATGCTCTGGAAGTTCTGTGTGGCAGAGCCTCGTCTTGAATCTAAACAACAAACAACAGTGTGAGTGAATTTTACAGCTAAAAACACCCTGAGACTTTTCACTTACAGATGCACATCATGGTTATTCACCTACAGAAGCAGACCCTCATCAAGAGGTAGAAACTACCATGATTCCACACTGAGGGGTTTCTGACATTCATTATTTGTCTGGCATGTATAAGGAAGCTGTTCAAATCCCCTGCTGTCTATATGATGAGCCAATTAACTCTGCCCATAATGATTAATCAAGGCCATGACTTTCACTGTGAGCTTTCTGGTTTCAACATAAGCATCTTCCCCTGGAGATGGTTTGATCTCTCAGGGAGAACACCACAAATTCCTCAATGTGGATGATGATTTAAATAATCAGGAAATGTTAAATTAGCACCATTGTAACCCAGGAGAACGTCACACTTCCTCTGCGTGGGACAAAGTTAGAGAGCCCTTTGTTGGAAGAACCCAAGAGAATCCAGAAGAACACCGTACCTCCTCCATGTCGAAAGAGTCTGTGTTTTCGGTGCGAAGCTGGGCCAGCTGGGGCGGGGCCAGGGTGGGAGGTGTTTTCTCTGGGGTTGAGGTCAGGTTCTTCTCCTCCTCTTTAACCACCTGGGTTCCCTCCTCTGTTTTCTGATTGGTTGACTGAAGGTCAGTAGATGCCGGCTGATGCTCTTCATTGGCAACTGGTCCGGTGATGCACTGTTCATGACTGATGGGAGGTGAGACGTTAAATTCACTTTAGTTCATTTCTACGTTTGACCCACCTCAAAAAAACATTTGTTTACATCTTCTTACAATATATGAATTAACATTAAATAACAAAGAAAAGGGAATTAAAGGATAGTGACAAGATAGAAAATGAATATGATAAATATGAGAAAACGAAATGACTGCAAACAGGCTAAATATCAGCTAGCTAACATTAGATGCTGTTACTGGTCTGTCTGGACGTACCTGTCATCTGTCTCTCCATCCCCGTTGGTTTCTTCGGTAACCGTTGCCAGGGAACAGCTGTCCTTCTTGCGGTTGTGTTTCTGGCTGACTGTCTCCACCTGGTGGTCAGGGTCAGTACTGCACCCGTTCGGCTCTGGGCTGGTGTGTACGTGACCATTGGTGTTTGTGTAATCAGAGGGGGCGTGTCCATTCATCTGTGTGGGTTGGTTAGGTGTGTGTGCTTGAGGTGACTCAGTAGCCGCTGCATTCAGGTTGTGTTTGCTGATGGTTTTCTTAAGAAATTTAGCAACATTCAGAGCCGAGCTGGTCCTCTTCAGAGGAGGAGGCTCACTGCCCCCTCCTTCTCCTACTTCACCTCCTGAGGGACAAACGGGGCAAACAGATCAGAATAAAACACACTCACGTCAGTCAAACCTATTGATTATGTTGTGAACTTGGACTGACAAAAGTATATTCATCAACTGCCTTTATCCATGGTGAACACAAAAGGTTATTCAGATTCAGATACACTGTCAGAATATCATTGACAAAACCAGAGCTAACTAAAATAGATTTTGGCAACAAAAACTTATTTTAAGAGACTACACTGTAAATAAGAAACCACACCAAAATATCCATGGAAGAATTTAGCCCAAAAGACATGACATCCACAATTTCCAAAAATTCTCTGGCTTGGGACCAGAGAAGTCAGCGGATGTTGTTGATATCCGTCTTTCTCTTTGCATTCCTGAGTCCATCTAGTAATATCCTTTATACAGTCTACAGTTATTATTACAGTGCTGCCTGAGGCTACATTCAGATCAAATCCAGCACTGCAGCAAAAATGCAGATTTTTCCAATTTATTTGAGTGGAGGTAGTTTGTTTTGGCAAACTATAGCCACCAACGAGATGGTCAAATCAGTCAGCCTGAAATGCCTCTGAAACTGAGACCATCCAAGTGGATTCATGGACTAAACTCTGCTGTTTTTTCTTTGTTTAATTCATGTACCCAGCTTCTAAATCTGAGTGTGGCTCACAATTTACGCTGCAAAATAGTGACATGAAAAAGTTTAATTTGATTTGTGTTGATTGGTGTGGTTGGTCTGATGGTTTGAGAAAGAGTGAGCAAGCAGTGGTTGAGTGACACAGACAGTGAATGAGAGTGAATGAGCACCGCCATTAGGAAATCTGGTTAAGCAGCAATATAAAAAGTTATTGTCCGTTCCTAACTCTTGGACTTTTTCACAGGTTTACAGCATCAAATTCAAAATGAGTGCATATTTACAAAAAAAAGTTTGAAATCAGTTTGAACATTAAATGTCTTGTCCTTGGACTGTACTGGAGGTTGAAAATCGCAAATTGTTGCATTGCTTTTATTTTATTTTCTAACGGCATCCGTCCAAACTTTTTTGGATTGGTTGTTGTATAGGTGTCACATATTCTCAACCTTTGAGAATAAGTGACACATATACAACAACCAATCTTAAAAAAACAGCATGTGTCTGTGGCTGTTTGGTTCTCCTTAAATCTAAAATACAGAACCTGGTGTGGTGTAACCTGCCATGGTTACCTTGGTCCCTGGAGCTGATGCGTTGGACAGGTTGACCAGAAACTTGACTGTAGAGCTGGAAGAACTCGTTAGCTACTGTGGTCAAGACCTCGATCTGACGGAAACGACCTGAGGGAGACAGAGACATAGGTTGTAGAGCTCTATGACACACCGTTCACATGAAAAATGTGTTTAATGAAAATCACTTTCATTCAAATTACTACAAATTTACACAAACTATGTATTATTCCAGGAGTACTGGTTGCACTGGGATCACATAGTGCCTACAAGCTGGAAGCGGGGGGTAACTAGGGGCCCAACAGCAAATTTTTGCCTTGGGGCCTCCTAACAGGTTCATCCAGCCATGCATGTAGCCAAATAGCCAGAGTAACTTTTTTTAGGAAGATGATGTGTCTCTATTCCTAATACCACCTACAAAGCTCTGATTGGTTGATTGTTCTTCCAACCAGTGGCAACAGAAGTTTGCAATAACCAGTGTCAGCTTTGTGTCTCTAATGCTTGGTGTTTTTGCATCAGAACATGAGTTAGGTAGATGATAGATGATGTGTCTCAGACATGTAGCACTTCAACTCAGTAGATATTCTTCCCACTATCTGATCTTCAGCCTTAAAAGTGAGCAGTCTGACATATTATTTCAATAGATGAATTTCACTGTGAACCTGTCAGATTGTGGTTATGATCAAACATCATTAAACCTCACCATTATCATATAGCTAGTACAATAAAATACCTCTATCCTGATGAAGCAAATGAAGTTCTCTGTAAAGTGGGTCTTGCACTGTTCTTTAAGTGTAATGACTGGCAGTCTCGATCAGTCAAACTTTGAAAGACGGTCAACATGCAGCAGCGAGGTAGCTGTCTTCTGTGTCCCGGTTTAAATATCCTTTTCATGGTGTCGAAAAACAACCTTTTTTTTTTTGTTTTTTTAGGATATTATTTTTGGCCTTTTTCAAGCTTTATTTTTTACAGACAGCTGAAGAGTGACAGGAATGTGGGGAGAGAGAGATGGGACCGACATGCAGCAAAGGACCGCAGGTCGGATTAGAACCTTGGGCTGCTGCTGAGCCTTCTGAGCTAACCGACACCCCAGAACATGGGGTGGGTGTTTTTAAGAGAGAAAAGTTAAACCAAACAGGTGTTTTCTTTTTATATATGCAGCTGTTGAATGTAGTTTATCCCAATTTTCGTCCCAAATATTGTCACTAATTCTGTGCAGTTCTGTAGAAAGCAATTACAACTGGACTGAACAGGTAATAGTGGTTTACTTCCTGGGAGCCACGTTTTCTCCAGCAACTGGAGGACCCAGAGTGATGAGACTGCTGAACCTGTGCAATAGAATATCTGCTCTCCAGGAGGTTGAACTGGATATCTTCAATTGAAATTTGCAATACTTTGTTCAGATTTCCCCAGAAATGCAACAGTTAGTTTCTGTTTCCCATTTTTTCAATGTAGGTGCTATAAGTTGTCTTCACTCCTAGAAATCCATTTGAAATGTTATCATATCGAAGGGAGTGAATGAATGAACAAGTGCGTTAGATGTTTATATCACTGTACTGTGGTTCCTACCTATGTTTGATAAAAACTACAGAAAAACACTGATGAGCAAAAAGCTTCATGTCAGGGCAGAACACACACGTCAGAGCCACTCCTCCCGTCGTCTTCTAAGGTTGTGTAAGTCGAGCTGCCAGTCTCATCTCTGACAGGATGATGAATTGCATACATTCCTTCCTTCCGCATTTGTCCCTCCACCCATCATCTCTCCATCCCTTGCAGTCTAAATACTTGTCAGCCTGTTATGAAATGCAGACTTCTGTCTTTTCTCCATTGCTCTGTAAAAACCACAAAACTCACTCTAATGTTATCACCTGCAATACCACGCAGTCCTGTACTCTCACCTCTGACCTCACCCTGACCTCCAACACTGCTGTGATGTGAAAATCTACAGACTCATTCTCTGTTCATCTCTTCATCTTAGATGACACACTGAAAGACGGCTGTCTCTGGAGGATTAGGAAGATTAAAAGTGTAACTTTGTTTATGGTGAATGAAGGCATCAGATGCAAGCTGGTGTTCGTAAACAGGAAGTTAGTTCTTGTACTCTGGCCCACAGTTGGAGCAGCAGTGGCTTATAGCTCCAGAACGATTTCTTCAGTGTGACAGTGAAAGTTGTCTCTATCAGTGCGTACAGTTCAACTGCACATTTACTGTACAGTTTTCTCTGCTCTCTGATAAACCCACTGTATTTTATGCTCCCAGCACCAAACAGCAGACCAAGCAGTATACTCTGTGGCTGGGAAATGAAGCCAATGCAGAAGTGCCAAAAACTGCAGTTGCCCAAACGTCCACTTGATGCTGGCTACAGAATGAGTCAGTCCCCATGTTCAAATGTCCAACTTCACAGCAGAAATAAACATGTTTACAGCCTGGAACAAGAAACAGTTTTGGTCTCTATAGCTAATTTCCCCGTTCATGACAACTGTACTGAGGGTGAATTTATATACAACTCACCTGTTCACATTATATTAAGGCTTAAAGTTATGCAGCGTGGACACTTTGATTGACAGGTATATTAAATACATTAAAAGGCAATTAAAGGTGTCATTAAAGATGGCTTGTTTCAGCAACTAGATATCATTGAGCCTGCACCAGGTCCGCCCATGATCCACATCTTTGGATGATGTTTACAGCAGAAGCAGGACTGCCAAGATGGTGGTTGCCAGTGCCACATATTTCGTGCTTCGAAACAGCTATGGGTCACATGGAGCTTAGACTGTCCATTTGTCTTATTGTCATGAAGACAGACACAATTAGGGACTAGCTGGTGAACAAAATGAACATTCAACAGCTATAGGGCCACGTATTTCTCTCAGGAGTCGGTGGAGACCAAACTGAAGCTTGTGAATGTTGAACTTCTTCAGGCAGACATACCCAACTCCAATGAGATGATTGTGTTTGTCTGTCCGCTAGATGAGGAAATATGCAGCTATTTGATAAAACTTTCTGCTGCCAAAAAATGAAACCAGTCTGTTCTACAGTCAGATATTTCCACCACATCTGGACTATGAAACATGAACCTCTTATTTCAGCAGCCGTGTGTGATGATAGTAACACTGTGAATGTGTTTCCTGCTGACTGCTGACTCCACACTAACACTCATTCTGAGGATCATAAAACAGGAAGTGAGGAGAAAGAGAAAACGACACGTAGTCCCTCTTTTTTCTCTCTTCATCCCAAGAGATTCGGTCTGATGGTGAGAACAGAGCTTACATAATAAACAACAACACACACACACACACAAAGGCGTGCGCGTGTGTCTGGGATCCAGGGAACCGATGGAACAGTATGAGAATGTTCTGGAAAAGAAGAAAGCTTCCAGGAACCACAGACAGAGCAGAGACTGTTAAAGGAGCAGTTCACTTAAAAAGCTCTTGTCACTGCAGCTTCTCCTCAAGATAAATGTTTATTCTGTCAGATCCCACAACCTGAGTACCACAACCCCAACACCTTTTCAAAGCCCGCCCCCCTCCTTATGCCAAGGTGTGAAGTATGTGAAGGATTTGAGCTTCAAGTGTACAATTGAGTATCTAGTAGAGACCGTACATGCCTTGCTTCCCTTGCTTCAATGTTTATCACACCTCATCTGCCTTCAAATCTGGCCATTGGAGTTGGTGCCTATTCAAACTTCTGTCCCTCAGGTGTGGTCGAATGTCATGCTGTACTAATTCTTTTCAAGCATACTGACACCTTCAGTAATATATACATTAAAAGCAGCTGCGACTGTGCTGCGTTGGTCTCTCTCAATGTGTTTTGGCCCAAATCTGATTCAACGATACAACGTAAACATCAACATGTTTGTGAAGGATGCAAATTATTTTACTAACTTTACAATTTGCATAAATAAATATAGTCTGTTTTCCTTTTCCTAAGTCTTGTTGTGACATTTGTGGGCCCAAAACTTTTGTACGCTTCCCATTAGACATTCACATCCTGCTCAGGCTGAGTTGGAACTTTTCATCCCACACTATCATCAGATTGTTCGACAATTAGCAAATGTTAGCATGCTAACATGCTACACTATGAGGGTAAACACTGTAAATACCTGCTAAACATCAGAAAGATATCTAATAATTAACACCCATCAAAGCTTCTGCCCTCAGGTGTGGTTGAATACCATGGTGTACTAATTCTTTTCAGGCATACTGACAGCTTCATTAAAATATCCATCAAAAGGAACAGGAACTGTGCCATGTGGTGCTCGTCTGATGTGACTTAGTTATTTTACCAACTTAGATATCTGCATAATTGTACGCCACGTTTTACATGGATTTACTACGGCTGGCAAAAATTTAGAGAAAAAAATCAGAAACTGAACAACTGAAAAAATGCTCAGGCCGTCAAAGAACAATAAGACTTGTAAAACTGGAGCATTGAGGCTAAATTATAAATCTGCTGCACCGGACAGCATAAAAAAAACATTTCATGTTGACGTGCAAATGTTTAGACCGCTCAGTCTCATTTAAGCCTCATTTCAAACAAAGTGGGAAGCACTGATGATATCAAAGTGCAAAATCAAACTCATACTGCAGCAGCATGGGTTCGATTCCAAGCCTTTGTTGCCCTTTCCCCTCTACTTTCATGTCTCTCTCCAGCTGCTCCTCAAAAATACCAAATAAAGGCAAAAGGCAAAAAAACAGTACTCTCAGCTTCAGCAGAGTGACTCATCCTGTCATGCACAGAGGATCTTTGGTTTGGCCTTTTTTCTTTTACAGCACCAAGACAATTAAACTGTCAAGAAGAAGAGGATCAGCTGTGTGTGCATGTGTGTGTGGGCATGCATGTGTGTGTGTTTAATTAGGGAGCCAGTACCTTCATACAAACACGAGGCTGAAAACAAAAAGAGGCTACCATGTTAGAGCAGAGCAGGTCTGTGTGTGTGATGTGTGTGCGTGAGTGTGTCTGGGACAAACAGATCTTTGTCCCTGCTGGCGGTGTTGTCCAGGCAGTTGGCAGAACAGCTTAAAGAGCTGACGGACCCCACAAAACACCACAATAATAGCTGGAACAGGACACACACAGTTTTTGAGCCTCACTTCCTCTGACTACAGTTCCACAACCTCCCAGCTTCTCATCACTCGCTGTGCTTCACCTCCATCGGCAGCCCTGAGGTGTTCTTCTTAAACTGCCAGAGCTCAACACACAGCCAAGGGTACAGACTGTACGGCTATAAAAACTAGAGCAGTGCAGGGGTACATACTAGTCAGGGCGTAGTTTGGGTTCTCCAGTTCCATACGTTGCATCTGAGCTCCCAGGTAGACCTGCAGGTGAACCACAGGAAGTGATGTCACTATAAAACAGTGACTGTGTGCAAGTGCAAGACTCGAAACACATAAATCTGGTGTTCTGAAGGATAAAACAACCTATTTTTGAAGGGAGTTTGGTGTTTTTTCAGCTGTTCTAGTAACAGTTGGTTTTGGGCTAAACTGAAAAGAAGAGTACACTGAAACGCTGGTTCTTTATAAGTGCTCTGAAACACTCTGAGTTCTATAGAGAGCCTTTTTATCCTTAAGAACCCTTTCTTGCTGTTTATGGTTCTTTGAGAAACTGAATGCAAAAAAAGTTCACATTTGTAGCATTTTTGGTGCTTTGAAGAACCTTTTTAATGTTAATTGTTTTCCTTTAAAGGTTTTTTGTAATCCTCATTACTGGTTCTTTAAGTGGTGATGGACTAAAAATGGATAATTAAACTGGACTGTGCAGTTGTGTGGGAGTATTTTAGTACCTTGATGTCGATGCCTCGGGCCGAGGAAGTGCTGTTGATGAATCTGGCGGGAACCTTCGAGGCTAGGTCGGGTTCTTCTCGACCAAAACCAAGATTTAAGAGGACTTCCTCAGGATCTTCCTCGTACAGGTCCAGCAGCTCTGACACACTAAAGACACACACATGCACACACACAGTCAGCCAGTCGGTCAGTATAAAAGTCGGATAGTTAGTTAGTTAGCTGGTGCGTTAGTCTGCTGGTTAGTTTAGTCAGTCTAACCGCAGTGTAAGGAGGATCTCCACTGGGTGCTCCTGTGACTGCTCCAACAACTCTGAAACACTACGAAGACACAGACAGCCAGTTAGTACTTCTCATACACAGCTTTCTTTTAGTGGGTTAGTCTGTTAATGAGGTAGTTGGTTAATTAGTTTAGTTAGTGAGGTAGTTAGCGAGCTGTCCATCCCGAGCTGTCCATCCCAAGCTTCTCAACAGCCAGGCCTGGAGGAGGTCGAGACAGGATAAAACCGGACCAGCAGTAGAGCATCAGCTGTAGCCTAAATCGACCCCATTGGAGCTCATTTTGCAGCAGCCATTCACAAAAAACAGCCACCATTGTTGGCTATTTTGCTAATTGGCCATTAAAAGACACTTCCTAATGTGCCTCCAGAGCTAGCCATGGTGGACAAAACCACAGCCCTCCTTCTGTGCAAAGATCTATTAAAAAGTTCTGAAACTTACGTGAGGCAAAAAATAACTACTTTAGGGTTCACAAGGCCAAGTAGATTTAGAAAACACATCCTTTAAAAAGGAGCTGAAGTGGCTCCATGAAGCTCTGTTGACTTTCAAGCCCAACAAATCCTTCTATCTGCTGCAAAACTTTTGAGTCTCTCAGACCTTGTATCAGCCAACAGGATGTATTACGCATAATGCACCACCCATAGCCCATTCTGTAGACCTCCAACAGTTGGAACACTGCCCAAAGCCTGGCACCATCAGCCACGCCCCCTGCTCTGACCCACCACCACCAACCAATCAGCTTTCCAAAACACTGACATCCACCACATACAGATCAGATCAACAATAAATTCTCCAAATCCCTTAAAGATGAATATTTAATGAGTTTATTGATCACACCTGCTTTAATGACGACACTGTGAGCTGTTATCAGAATTAAAACCAGTCAAATTGCACTGAGCCTGGTTTTTTTCTTTTTTTGTACTGTTGTAGGGAACATGTAAGTAGGTTCAATACAAACCATGAACAACTTGACATCTTTATATACATATATATGCTTGTTAAATGAAGCCATGGCTACCTATGACTGTAGTTTTGAGGTCGAGATCAATGGTCGTATCTAGTTGGTAACTCTTGATCTGTAAAACGCTTGAGAGATTTATACTCATTGTTAGGGTTAGGGTTTGCTCTTGCTCTACTAGAACGCTGCAGTTTGTGTGAACTTAAACATATACGATTGTCCTGCATGGTGGCCAGCTTGCTGAGGAGCTGGAGGTGTGCAGTCTATTTAAAACGGATCTGTTGCCAAACAAACGGACATGGGACTGTGTCATGTTTTGCACATGCACTCTGATTAACGACCGCAGTCAATGCTAACCTTGGTGACAAATGTTTCCTTTGACTAAGAAACCACAGTAACTGTTGTGCTAGCATTAGCATTAATTAAACACAGCTTTGATACAGCTGTAGGAGAGGTGTGGCTGTTATCAATGGGATTAAATTACATGCAATAATAGTAACGCACACATTGTTTCCTGTGAAATCCTAGTGTGTATCAAGGCCATATAACACCAGCCTAGTAATGGCTAACTCCACCACTACAAGTAAAACTGCTATAGAAATACACTGGGGGAAAAAACAACCTAAAATAATATGAAAAATAGCTGAAATCTCACTTTCTTTTATCATGTTGTTCCTCACCAGATTTTATCTTGGGAACTCTAAAAAGGTTTTGTTTTTGTACAAGTATGTTGCTTGAAATGTGATTCACCTGATTTGAAATGAATTAATAACAGTCCTCTGTGTCTGCGCTCCTCTCTACCTGACATCCCCTCGTTACTTCCTGCGGAAACCTCTGTCTGACTGAAGACTATCGAGGTGAACTGACCTGGACACAGTGCTGCTCTTCCCTGATCCTGTGGAGTTCATACTTCTTCCTCTTTCTTTGTACCGACTCCTCTTCTGATCCGCAGCAAGACCAAAACTACACACAGAGGAGGTGCCAAGTTAGCAACCAGCTGGAACCATTGAAAGAACTATTGACTGACTATTGAGTGAATGAAGTGAATCAAATAAATGGAACTCACCAGGTTTCAGTTTTATTGTTCCTGGACTGAAGATGGTTCGCTGCAGAGAAAAAGATATATTACTTATACAGTCAGTAAAAGGATCACGTTGAAGGAAAGCAGCATATTAGCCTGCGACTAATGTTTATTCTAATAATTCATTATCATCTGTGATTATTTTTTCTGATTGATTCATGAGTCATTACAGTGCAGGCGCTACATACACATCCGGGAAGAGTCACAATTTCCCCCCAGAGTTCAAGCAGACTACTTCAAATTGATTCTTTTCTGCCACAAAGCAACTAACACAATGTCACATCCTGAAATTATATAACATGTAAAAAAATCTGAATGAATACACCGAAAGTCAACTTTAACAAAGTTCAAATTTCATCGTCATCTTTCAATAATTATTCTGGATTTTATGGAGCTGCAGGCTGCCTCGTTAATACAGGTGTGTACCTCAGTTGTGTGCAGCACCACAAACAGTTCGGTGAGCAAGTGAGAAAATGTTGACTAAAGGTCGACTAATATGAACCGAAGAGGAACATTTCATTTGATAAAAACAGGTTAATTTTTGAAATGATTACATTAATCTTTTTTCAGCTCATTTTGACTTTTGGACTTCACACCACTGTGGAGTTACTGGAGATGTTTGGATCATCCTCCATCAACTGTACCGGTGAGTCGCTAACGTGCAACTATTAGCTTAAAAATACATGTGATGTTCACAGACTTACTTTTATTCAGCAGATATCTTAATCACTACACAAGACTGAACTAGGAAAGCAGTTTAGTGTTCATACATGCAGTATTTATTCATTTTGGGAAACTCCACGATCTCCATATGCTTTGACAGGACTAGAAAGTTTCTCCGTTGCTAGGTTGTTACTAAGGCCCGGAGAACTTGATGTAGTAGTAAACTGGGTTCCATTACACATAGGAGTCTACTGCTGTGACTGATTGTGTCCACATGAAAACTGGAGATCAGGACAGAAATGGTGGGAAAAGAAATGTTTACTTTGAGAACAAATTGCTCCAAAACATGAAAACCTTTTGATTACATATTTTATTTAAGTTGATAATTGTTGTATTATGGCAATATTACATTCGAGAGTGAGCTTTAACATTTGATATTTCAGTAACACTTACTGAACACATCACTGTCGGGCCAATAATTACGTTAAGGCTCACCCTCTCATGCAATATTGCTTAATTGATTTTACCAATCAACTGTAACGAAGTGTGATTGGTCTGTCAAACTTTGGATGTTGAAGTGGTGTGCCTCTGATACTCTGCATGTGAGAGTCTGAGAGGGTCATTTGTCCAAAACTAAAACATAAGAGCAAAAGAGTTACCCCCAAATCTGACTGGATGCGGACACACCGCCTTACGTGTATGCCACAGTCGCCACAGTGATATGTGGCCATTCTAGTTCAATGTTTCAAACCAGCTCCACTGCAAAGCGAGCCTCCACTCGGCTCAGCAAGAAATACGCTGCTGTTTTGACAGACACCACAAGCAGCCCGCATCATTTTACACAGAGCACCTCAAGCTGGCTAGAAACAGTATAGTGAATCCTGTGGATTTTCAAAATAAAATACCCTGTACAAACTGCCAGTCGTAAAAACAGACAAAAGCAAAGCAAATTAACTACGTAACATATTTACACATATAGAAGCATATTTACATATGTAGAAGCCTGTTTACACATGTAGAAGGTTATTTAGAAGCACATAAAGCAGGAAAATGAGCAAACACGAGCAAGTAAACAAAGTTTGGAGGGCTAAATGCTTCTGAAACGCCCCCGGTAGGATTTGAAGTCGTGTGCAGGATGGACCAAAACAGAGACGTGTCCAGCGAGTTTTTTTCTAACATTACAAACAAAACATGCTCTTTGAAAATATGATGAGTATTTGAAATATCAGTATCAGTATTTTAGTTTAGCATAGTACATTAAGAGAGGATTTTATAAGTGTGATAGAGTCAGAGACACTGTCTTCAAACTCTTTGAGCTAACGATAGCTTCATTAGCCAGCTGGCTTTACCAGCAACAGTTGTTTCAGTTGACATAATGGACAGTTATCTGTCGTCAGGTAACTTTCATCCTGTCAGAAAAGTGAAAGTCATCTCTGAGCGGAGGTGTGACTGTTTTTCAATTCAGAGGGAACCTGTTGGGACCTGTCGCCCCTGCCACTGCCAGTCTCAGTGCCTCGCTCTCCCTTTTCCACTTCACTTTAGTGGAATTTCTCCTCTTCTTTGGAATCCGCTGTGTTTTGGAAAACTGGATTAGAGAATAGCTGAACACGACGGTAGCTCAGCTCCTTACACGAATTCACTTGAACCCTATTCAACCTGAATCCTTTAATCAACTCATTCACTTCCATCCAATTCATGCTTTAACACTTTAATCCCCTCACCTCCTGTCCTCATTACATTTAACATCATTACAGCCCATTAGGATCTGTTCATACATGACATCTCACCAGTCTTCTGCACCAATGAGGCTAAAAGCTACTTCAGACAAATGTTCTCAACATAATTACACAATATAAGGTGAGAGCTGATGACAAGAAGTAGACAGAGGCACTTAACTTAAGAGGCTGTAACAATTAAATATGTGAATATATGAAATGGTGAAAGGCTGCAAGGAACAAACATGACACAGGATTTAGAGGCGGGAGGAACACTCAGAAAACTCAAATACAGGTCATCAGATGCAGGTTCAGTCCTGCATGTGGAAATAATGTTCGCAGCAACAACAGCATAATGTGTTGATATATTAGCGCCATTTCTGCTTTTGCCCGCCTGCAAAACAGCACCTCACCAGAGTTGGTGTTTGCCTCCACTTCCTCCCACTACAAAAATGAAACCAAGCTATCTTGGAGATGGCTGCCGCCATCTTGTGCTGGTGACATTGTCAGAGTCAGAGTCTACACAGTAATGACTGGGGTTGGAGCCTGTACATTGCAACCGTGGCTCAACTGTCAATCACGACCTGAAACCCCCATATCATAGCATCAAATAACTAAATAAAAACAAACTTATTAGAAACACTTGAACAAACGTCCTTCCTAAGATAACAGGAACAACATTTGGGGAGAAAGGTATTTCACATGTACCCTCACAGAGGCAAACACGTCTGCTGTCGTGCTGTCCATCTTTATTTACAGTCAAAGGTCTGAACCAAACAAAATATATGGCACGCATTATGGGGAATACTACATTATTCATGGCATCTGCTCAGTCACACTGCAGTCCACACGCTGTGCAGCTGTTCCAGACTTAACTCCTCAGTCAAACCTACATGTGAATTCTCTGGGTCTTTTATGATCTTCATCAAAAGCTCACAAAATAAAAAGTTTCTGATCATAGCTCAGTAATAAAATCCTGAGTGGAGGTTGAAAATAGTGCAGTACAGATGCTATAGGACTGTGACAAGGTTCAAGATTTATATTAAAAATAACTCTTATCTAGAAGATAAGATCCACAGATGCATGACTATAAGCTCTGTCCTTGACTGTCCCCTAGACTCTGTTGTGGAGAAATTGCTGAAGTCAAAGGTCAGTGGTGAGGTCAGGAAGAAAGAAAGTGTTCAGGAGCCTCTGATGTCTTATGCTGTATTATTTATTGACACTTGATCAAGGAGAATTAGAGACATTCTCATAAAGCATCAGAAGTGCTTGAGTCGGTCTCACATTCTGCCCAACTCATGCTGGTGGACAGACTTTAAACCCCAAGATAACATCACAAACACTATACGCCCAGAATTAGGTAAAAGAGAATGCTTTTACCAAGGATGGTGTCTTCGTCAACATGATTAAGTCTGGAGACACAGATGTCTGTTTACGCAGATTGGAATGTCAGTGGCAAGCTGTCTATTATGTCTAAGCAGGCAGCACCAGAGTCCTTCGACCCTGGCCACAACAGTGTTGAGATAGGATGTCACCTGCTACTGCCAGCCAAAGACAAACAGCTAATACTGCTGAGGACCTCAAGGCCCACATGTGACTTCATGTAACCTTGTATAATGTCTGTGTGTTTGTGCTTTTATTATATTCCATTTAAAAGTATGTATGTGTCACTCAGAACACTACAAGAATAGAAAATTCCATAACAGACTCCGTAGAAGAAGTGGCAGAGAGGAGGACGGTAGCAAAGCTGATCATCATCCATCATGAACCACTCCTCATCCTGCGTGAGACTGTGTGCGTGTTTGTGTGTATCTCCAGCAGGTTTGACTTGAACCATTTCTAGAGATTTGGTGTCAAGTGCTATAAAGTGTTCTAAACTTGCCAGCACAGCTCAGCCCTTCCCAGTTAGTTGCTGTCAGTGCGGGACTAAACAAACTTCTTCTCTTTCCCAGAGCAAGGTGGGCAAGATGTTTTAACATTAGCAAGAGATGAACTAAGTGACAAATTCAGGGTTGAAATGTGTTTCAGAGATGAAATGACTTGTTAATTATGAAACCGAATGAATGGGCTGCTATTAGCATTAGATTTAAGTGAAGGTAAAGAGCAGTTGTTGACGGTCAACAGTAACTATAATAACACTGTAGTCGTGTTCAGTTGGGGATTTCCCTGAATAGGATGTCTCTGACCTCCCATGATCTCTCAGCATCAGCTCATCAACATCTATTCAGCCCCCACACACAGAGCATGTCAGTGTTGAAGTCATTACAGCATATTGTTCGCTCAACAACACATAGACCCTCAGGCTCTCATGGCCATTACTGGTGTATTCACAGCAGATCGGCGAAATGATGAAAACACACACACACACACACACACATACACACACACACGCATGCCGTGTGTTTCCACACCTCTGTGACTGTTGACTTTTCTCTCATAAAGAAACAGGACTGGAGAATGAAGACGGTGCAGGCACTGTTGATTCTGCTGACACTGTTGTGTTAGTCAAGACATGTGATCTCTCTCCCAGTCAACATATGTCCAATGCACTCTTTGAATCAAGGGGGTGTATTTCAACCGTAAGTGCTCCGCTTACTCTTTTTCTGCATGCCTGCAGACACACCGCTCACCTAAAAGCATTTCAAAGCCACACTGCCACCTCTGAATGTGCTTTCAAACCTAATGGGTTAGGGCTAGGTTCGTGCAGTTTGTTTGGGTTGGGGTGAAAGCTGCTAGTTGAACTCTGGTGCAGACTAAACTGGACCAGGACTGCATTAAAAAACAGGACAGAGTCTTTGTGGTCTGAAAGGAAACAGACAAACCTCATCTTTTCATGATAGTAGATATGATTTGGGATTTCAGGCTGTAAAGATGTTTTTTTCTGCTGTGAAGTTGGACATTTTAACATGGGGGCTTATGATGACCGACTTATTCTGTAGCCAGCCTCAAGTGGACGTTTAAGGAACTGCCGATTTTGGCACTTCAGCGTAGGCTTTACTTTACAGCCCTGGAGGTTGATGCTCGGTATTACCTGGGGCCCTCGAGTAACTTGTATTCGTTACAGAGGTTTTGGTTCATTTGCAAAAAGTAAGCTGGTCCAGAACTAAAAGGCATCAATGCATCATTTTGTGCCTTAGTTTGGATTATAGACTGTTTATAAAGATGGACAATGCACCTCCACTTTAGGGTCAAAGGTTTATATGAAAATAACTCTTTTCTAGAAGAGTTTTTATTTATTTTTCTGGTGCAAATTAGACAGCTTTATAAAAAGTCTGACATTTTCATTTTCATTTAATCAAATCTTAATTTACTGAGAATTCACAGTAAATTTACTTTAGACATTCAAGAAAATTGTGCAGAAAAAAAAGTCAAAGTCTGTTTGTCAAACTGCCCCTCTGCCTTCTTGAAAACTTTGAGCCCATTGTTGGACTACATTAACATCAGAGAGCGACTGTTTATCCATATCTTAACACAATATTATTATATTATTTGCTTATGCTTATGCTTGATTTATGCTGATATAGGGGTCACTGGGGTAGTTATTATGAGTGATAAAATCCTAGCACACAGCAGAGCACCTATCCAGACTAACTGCTGACAGCACAAGCGCAACCTCATCTGACTCTAGGTAAAATGAGAAACCAAAATGTCAGTGCTGCTTTACTTGGTGGTGTCGATTCAAATACAGAATTAGCCGAACACGAGGGGAAACTGTTAACAATGAGCAGAAATCTGCAATCTTGTTTGTATTGTGAGTTTTTCAATGTACTGACCTTCAGCTCCCAGCGAAAGGTCATCTTCAAAGCTGCAGCCGTTCCTCAGCCCTCCTGTTCTCACACACACAGACGCAGAGTACACACAGAGCAGTAAAGTTGTGAAACCACTTCAGGAACATGTCCATAGTTACAGAGGCAAAGAGAAATTTCTCCCCCAAGACCTTTTTCACAGCAGCCAATTTGACTTGAAATAGTGGATAAACACAGGGGTCACCAATTAAGGTTCCATTCCATTCAGGTCAACCAGAGTTAGTGTGCTGCTGTGGTACACGTTGGCTCACTGGAGAGCCTCTGCTGCAATACATGGAATGGAAACTCAGTATCATTGGTAACACCTGCTTTGGCCCTACTATTTCAAGTCAAAATAGCTGCTGTGAAAAAGGTCTATTCTGACACACAACTGTTAAAGGTTAACCAAAACCAAATTCTATCCCTAAAAATAAGTTGTGATGTCTGGTTTCAAGTATTTAGTCCCCAAAATGAAGGTTGTGTCAGTGTCTGAAATCACTGAAAATGTGGATTACCTTTGCTGGGAGAAGCACTCTGATCATCTAGAGAGGCTCCGATGGGAGTCCTGGACAAGAGACATAAAAACAAAGAGATAGAGAGTTACACATCAACCCAAAGTAACCATAAACTAACCATTAAAAAGATAAAAATCCAACAGACTACTCCGTTAGTAAGTCCATGTCAGCTCCTAT
Source organism: Nibea coibor (assembly GCA_023373845.1). Lineage (NCBI taxonomy): Eukaryota > Metazoa > Chordata > Actinopteri > Sciaenidae > Nibea > Nibea coibor. Next base: position 5,324,109 of record CM041724.1, read on the forward strand.
TAATGCACAATGTACAGAGCATATAGCAAATACTGGCTGCATCACTTAGCATTGTGTTATATGACGCCCGGACAATAAGTCAAAAGTTAGACAACAATGTGTGTCTTTTTCTTCGTTGATAAAACAAACTATACCAGCACAGTGAACAATTGTACATATGTGAAAATAAGAATCCAACACCAACACCTAGTCAGACACCGGTTGTTGTACAATGCTCATTAGTTAACACTGACCAGTCTACACTAACTGTTACAACCTGTCAGGCTGAGGCTAACTTGTCTAGTCTACCTGACAGTCGTGTTAAGGCAAAGTATCTCAGCGAACAAAATATGGATAACTATAATAACTACAAGCCTTGCTAGTTGCCTGTCAAACAAAAGATAACAGTCCCAATGGTGGGACAGGTAAAGACAACTATTCCAGGCTAACTGCCTATCAGGCTAAATTCCACCAGGTGTGGATGCGCCGCATTCCATGTACATTGCAGTTGTCGCAGCAATACGTGACCATTCTAGTCAATGTTTCAAACCCCACTGGCCTTGCCGCGGTCCTTTTAAGGAGCGGCCTAGAAGCGGACCTCCACTCGGCTCTACGGGGAATACACGGCTGTTCTATTTTTGACGCTGTCGATTTACACAGAAACAGCAAAATAAAACACCCAATGAAAAACTGCCAGTCATAAAAACAGACAAAAGCAAAACAAATGAACTATAGAGCATATTTACACATGGAGAAGTGTACTTAGAAGCACATAAACCAGGAAAACGACCAAATCTGAGCAAGTAAACAAAGTCTGGCGTCAGAGGCGTCGCAGCCATGATGGGATGAGACGTGCCCGGTGGGGTTTCGAGGTGAGGCTAACTAATCCAGGGTAGTTGGATATCAAACAAACGCTAACTTGCCCAGCGCCAATAGCCTGAGGCTAAGTAACACAGACCGGACTGCATGTAAGACGAAGGTTAACTATCCCAATGCAAAATGCCCGTTTGGCTAAGACTAAGTAATGCAAGCTAGCTACTTGTCAGGCAAAGACTAACTATCTCAACGCAAACTCCCTGTAAGGCTGAGGCTAGGTAAGCAAGGCAAAGTGCCTGCCATATCACAGACTAAAGTCCTGTTTTTGACACCTATCCTAGGTGTTCTACTGACCAGACTAGTTGTCCCAGGCTAACTAGCTGACAGGGTAGTTGACAGCAGCCGTAAGCTAGAAAGTCTGAGCTGCAGTCTGCAGCCAGACGCTGGAAACACTGAGTTGTTACACAACCTGCAGCTCTTATCAATGGGACAAACTTCATGCCACCATTTAACACACACACAAACACACGGTTGTATAAGAGTACGCAGGCGCAGTGTTTGCTAATCCTCCCACTTTCCATCGGCAGCCATGTTGGCCCTCAGGCTCCTGCCCTGCGGCTGTTGCTATAGTAACCTATGATTGTGATTCTACTGGTTGTGTTACCAAGGTGTAACTTCGCAGAGGACACGTCAGAGCTCTGTTGAGTCAGAAGGCTTTGAGTGACAGGAGTTAATACTGTATGTGTGTGTGAGTGTGCGTCTGATAACAGTGTTGACTCAGCAGAAGGAACCCCTCCTCTGTTTACTCTCCTTTCTATTTTCTCTTTTCTTTCCGTCTTCTGTCAGCTTCCTGCAGCTTTCTTTGCCTGGACAGCTCTACGTACCCTATCTCTGGGTGTTGGTCTGTTGCCCTCATGTGTGTTCTGTGTGTTGTATGTCTAGGCGGCGGCCGTGTGTCGGTTCTACGTCAGTAGCTGATAACACAACTGCTAAGCACACATATACACCTCTAGAAACCAGGAAAACACATCAATAAACCAGTAGGTGAGATAACCAGTTAGCCACTAAGATGACTGTTTGCTGTACTTTCCTCCTGATCTATTTCTAATCATCCATTAGTATTTTGATTGATTTTACTCCTTCTAGATAAACACTGGTTTCAGTTCATTTCTTAGTAAATTAACTTGCAGCAACTTGAAACTGGCTGTTAGAAATCCATCAATATTTTGTCAGCTGTGTTTTAAGAAATTATCAAGTGCAGACTGATCTGAAAAGCCTGCAGTGCATGTATGTCATGTGGTAAAAAAAAACAGGACATTAAATCAGATGGTGAATGGATACTGTACCTGCATTCGATCAGCCAGCTGGTTATCTTGTTAGGAACTTGCCCTGACAGAGAGATAGATGAGCATGTTAAAGCAATAAGGCAGCAGATGCCGTGTGCAACAGTGATTACAATATGCTATAAAAGCATTAAAATGGGGCCAGACTTCAGAATATAACTCTCGACATTTTAGCCCATCATGGTCATGGGGTAACCTTCTTCCCCCTTCTCACAACTTATCGTTATCATCATTCGATATGTTGATTATTTTTCTATTTAACTGTTTAGTGTGAAATGCCCATCAAAGTGTCTGAGAGTCCGACATCTTCAAATGGCTTGTTTTGCTGGAGAGCAGCAGACAGTCACATTTAAAAATCTGGATTAGCAAAGCCCAAGTTTCCAAAAGCTGTTTACATTTAAAGAAAGTTAATATTGCTCGAGAGGATTATTCATGTTTAATCAAGACTGAGAGACTAAGGTGTATTGTACATGGGCACAGATGTAGTTTGAGATAAATGAGTCAGCATGCTAACATGATCATAATGACGAATGCTAATTAGCACTAGACATAAAGTGCATCTGAGGCTGTTGATAGATTTTCAGGTATTTGGTCATAAATGAAAGTATTGGACAAATTAACACCAAAGAATCCAATTAATCCTGTGGAAGAAATTTTAAGGGAATCCACCTGAATACATCTCACACTACAGGAAAAGAAAAAGGTGCAAATGACGTTGCTGCAAACAAATGGTTAGCCCAAAATCTTGTTCGTTGGTGCTTTTCTGTTATATTATTATTTATTATTATTTCACTGAGTCACGGTGGTGTAAATTGTGATACCACAATATACCCTGCATTTTCCTTCTTAGCATCTATAGGTATAGCATCTGATGGACATTAGAGAACCTGCAGCTAATCACACGTCAGCACTAGGGCACATTCAGCATTCAGACAGAATCTGTGTTTTTTTCTATCCATTTGAGCGGAGGTAAAGAAAAGTTTTGGCTGCGGTGCTACATTGTCTGCCAAAAAACGCAAACGTGGATCCAACTTTTGGAATATCGCAGACACATGTCACACTGCTGCGAGAGAGAGAGAGAGAGAGAGAGAGAGAGAGAGAGAGAGAGAGAGAGGGAGAGAGGGAGAGAGAGAGAGAGAGAGAGAGAGAGAGAGAGAGAGAGAGAGCATTGAGCAGTGGTGAAATAAAAAGTTATTTCCTGATTGTTTCACAGTGGTTACAGACACACCCTCAGCAGCCCCCCCCTGGGAATGCCTGATCCTGTCTGAATGTGCCTTTACAGCTGGGTTTTTGAGGCTATTTCTAAAGGCTAATCAAAAAATGTATTTTAGTAAAAGATTTGTTTTTTTGTTTGGTCAGATCTGAACTCAGTCTAACCTGTTTCTCCAGAGGGTCTCTCTGCTTCCACATCCTCCTGGTTCTGTTCAGGACTCTGGGTGCCACAGTGCTCTGGTTCTGGTTCTTGCCAGATAGAGTCTCTGCTCTTAGCCCAGGCCCGACGCCGCAGACAGGCTATGTTGCGGTCTGACTGCACTCCGAGATCTGAGGATCAATGAAGCAAATAATTTGTCTGACAGCCTGACTGCTGTGAAGTCATCAATCTGGTTTGGCAGGTATTCAACCTGACAAACAGAAACTACAACTGATTGAATAAAAACACACAGGTGAGTCAAGCTGAGCAATCAAACACATTCTTCTAAGGGCCTAATATTAATGACAATGTAATATCACACTGAATTCCAATACACAGTGGGGTCCAAAAGTCTGTTTTTTCAAAGGCCACATTAAAAAACCTGAAAATAATCAGAAAGTTTAAGGATTCAGATCTAAGTGTCAGAGTGTCAATTGTTCTTCTATGCAAAGAGGGGCTTCATCAGCATAAAATCATGGTCTGGCTCAAGGTTTCTATGGGGGCAGTGCACAGGAATCTAAAATGCTTCTGATACATCAAGTTCAGTTACCTGAACGATGGAAAACCAACTTCAATCAGCAAAATGCTGTCAAAAGAGGGCGGTCTTGCTGTCTCAGAGGACAATTAGCAATTTCTGACGGGGGGGGGGGGGTCTTCCTATTTACTGACCCCAAGTGGGAGATTTATGGCAGTAACAGAACGGTGAAGACCAAAGAAGACCAAGTTGGACTGTCACTGATCTTTCTCCACAGTCACCTCACCTCAAACCCACTGAACATTTATGGACACATGTGAAGACTGAGGAAGTCGAGTGTTCTGGGACATCTTCTTTGAAACACTGTCAGATCACACTGTGATATCATGGGTCATTAGGTTGTACGCAAACATGTGAAGTCCATACCAGCTCGAGCTTTCAGTCATTAAAACAAAAGGAAACATCTCAAATATTTAAGAAATTCATCTATAGTTTTTAAAAATGCAACTTTTCATAGCAATTGTTGAGCTAATATTAAGATTTGTAATGAAGGAAAATAGTATTATGTTTGTAACAAAGCAAATAAAACGTATCTTGACAAGTGGTCTCAGACTTTTGGATCCCACTATATGTGATTCAAGAAGTTCAACTGTTTTGAACTTTGACACATGAATGCATGACATCAAACAATAGCAATCAAAGTCGTTCACAGCCTTTTTTGTCTGATGTACACACACATGTACCTCTGAGTACCGCTTCCTCTACACCACATAATGAACAAGTAAGGTGACCAACCTGGAGCCGTGCTGGTGTCGATTCCTACACCTCCACTCTCCATATCTGCCTGTCTGTGTGTCTGTTTGGGGTCGGTCAGTCAGAGAAGACTGACAACTCTACAGCAACATCAGCAACAGGTAGCACACCTGAAGAGAGAGAGAGAGAGAGAGAATCAATCTTCTTCTTTCACTGATTTATCGGTTTATTTAACATGGATTAAAAAACAGTCACTATGGTCAAAAGGCTGTTTTTCACCTATGCACCACAAAACAGAGCACGCAGAGCAATAATAAAAATAGAAAAGAATATTTGTTATGGCACACATGCAACACAGAAGGACAGAAAGTGTGATATGCAAAGCAATAAAATGTAATAAACATTAATGGAAATAAGCCCCCAAATAAAGACACTGCGCTGCATTAGGCACTAACTGAATTATGCAAAGCAGAAGCATGTAGTACACAAACAAAGCAGTGACACGCAGAGGTGATAAAATACATAAGTCACTCTGGAACAATAAAAAAAGAGAGAAATGTAAGTATATGAGATATGAAGGTGTTAGCAAGACAGCTGGCCACTGATTAATAACCATTTCTGTACATGAGCTCTAAGTTAATTAGCACCATGAGTAACACCTGTGTTTAAATACTATTTCATGTCAAAATGGCTGCTGTGAAAAAAAGGTCTGTTGATGGGCCTGTATCAGGTCAAACGAACCTGATCAAAATCTGATCCTTTGTTTACTCTACTTGACCACAGCCGGCTCTACGGTGCATTATTTCACTGCATACTGCAGGAGTGAGATAAAAAATGATTTGACCCATGAGTACACAGATTCAATGAGCTGTGACGCCAGAACACTGCTTCAGATCAAATCTCCTGTGTCTCCTCTGAAAAGCTCAGCGTACAAAACACTACTCATTGTAAACCTGTGCTGTCACCGGTCTGTCAACTACAGCAGATCAAACGAGATGTTGCTAAATGAGGCTGATTCTGTAACTTTATTAAAAGTCAACAAGGAAGAGGAAGTCCGTCTTGAGACTAACACAGCTTACAAACAGAAATGTATCAACAGCTGGTTGGGTTACATGGTTGCTCACAGCTATTTCCCCCCTCCTAAAAAAAACAAATGAACAAAAAGAGATCCAGAAAGCGAAGCGATGAAAGGGGTAAAACTTTGGTTTAGAGGGACAGAGAAATCCACGTGGAGTAACGGAGTGAAGGAAGGATGGAGAGGGGAAAAAAGAGGCGCCTGCAGTCAAATCTAAATGAGGACATTTGAAACAGGAAACAAGTGTTTAGAATGAATAACAGAACAACTTCCTGTCCGATAGGGAGACCGTGTGGGAGAGATATGGGAGGGTTTATTTTTAGATTTCTCTTGTAAATGCAAAACAAACAAACTGGAATGTAAGAAGACGACACACAGATGGGACAGTGTGCCGATTGTGTGACGGCCGTCAGCGCTGCCCGAGAATCTGCTTATTCATCCTCATCACAGCCCTCTTCCCTCTCCTCATCAAACGCCCCGGCTCCCGTGGCCGTAAAGGAGGTTCTTTTATTTGATTGAGCCACAGAAGATCATCGTGTCTGGGGGTCATTTTCATCTCTATAAAAAGAGGTCTAAAAATATATCGTATGTACTTTCATTGATATGAAACAGATGGAATAAAAGATACACACGAGAGGGAGGAGAAGTGGGTTCAATCCAAAATCTAAGAATAGGAGCAGAAGTCTGATAAGGTGTACAAGGAGTGTCGACCTGGCAGGTTCAGAAAAATGACATGCAATGTCTGGTCAGACTCGAACTCGAGCTTTGTTCAACTTCACCCTCAGGCCAACAGGATCTAAATGGAGGATACGACCCAAGATTTAAAATATTTTTTATTCATTTATTTTACTCCTTTTGCTGTATTAATAATATTGTTATTAATACACATTATTTAGCTAACTATTAGCATTGCTTTTAACTCATATTACTTCCATAAACAGCCTTCAGCAACGGACTGCTCTACCACAGCTCCTTCATTCAACAGCTGTCACACTCTTTAACACCAGCATGACTTTTTCTATATATTTCTTATTTATGAGTCATTTCTTCTCACCCTTGTTTGGTCAGATCTGAACTCAGTCTAACGTGTTTCTCCAGAGGGTCTCTCTGCTTCCACATCCTCCTGGTTCTGTTCAGGACTCTGGGTGCCACAGTGCTCTGGTTCTGGTTCTGTATATGAGTTGCTGTGACAAGTGAATTTCACTGGTGTGGGATCATTAAAGTCTGTCTTATCTTATCCATTATTACTCATTATGTCTTCAAGCAAGAAATGTATCAATGGAAGATGAGATGAAGAGTAACGGCTAGACTGAATCCAATGTTAACTATTATGTTATGACTGATGATTTTATCCTTCCTGGTCTCCTCTTTCACATCAAACTGAGAGGGAGATTATTTTTAATATTATCATCTGTGAGTTTACATTAATCTAGGTTATGAACTTTGAGTATTTTTCTGCTTTCCCTCATTGTAAATAGAATGTGACCCACTGACTGACTGAATGAATATACGGTCTGTGTCTGAGATAATCGCTCGACGCTGACAGAAAGCAGACTCTGAGGTCACGGCTGTATGAATGAAGGCACATTTACAGCTCGTTTCCTGCAACCTGAACACAGCAAACACTTCAACCGTCATCTCGCTGACAGTGTTCACTGCAAACACTGAACGTGTGACACAGCCTCTGCGTCATTGTCACAGCAAACGGCACGGGACACTGAACAAATCTACTCTAACGTATGCATACTTATATATATGTATGTATATATGTACTCTGTGTGACGTTATTGTACACTTGTACTGCACTACATTTCAGAGAAATGTCCTGAATGCGAGGCTTACTCATAAGACAGGTGCTCTAAGTCAGATTCACCAAACTCTCTTCACTGCACAAACTTGTCATCTCTGCCTGATGAGAATCACCTGGTTCTGGGATCTATAAGCTGAAGGTAGCATCATCAGTATACTGAAATTGCCATATAAGGCTGCATGTCTTGTTTGGTTTGTGCGTTCAGTTTTATTCACAAAAATGTTAACAAAGAGTGAAAAGAAGAATTCCAGGTCCCGCTGTTGGGATTCAGCAGACAAAAAAAACAGTACAAACTTAGCAATTATTCCAGAGGTCGATTCATCTCAGCCATTTCACAAGGACATAGGCCAAACATTCAGTTTGATACTGTAAATTAATACCTTAATCAAAAAATGACATTGGTTATTCTTAAATATGATAACAACACAGCCAGCAAATGATAAGATCAAGCAAAACCTGTTTCAAAGTCACCTGACTGTTGTTACTGTTGTTGAGATGTAGTGTAGTCCACTACATTTGCCTGAGACCTGGACTCACTCAGAGGACTCAGCTCTTACATTAATACAAACAAAAAGAAACTGAACAAATACAATGCAATCAACCGTGTATAGACAGAATAGATAAATAGATAGTGAACATGCTCACATGTCTAAAGTGCTCATGTAAAAACACTGATAAGATCCATTCTGCTGCATAACAGATGCTTTTACTTCCAAGTAAATTTTACTGACAATAATATATAAGTAATTTTCTGATTAAAAAAAAGGTCCAATGTGTCAGATTTGGGGGGCAGGAAATGAATATAATATCCATAACTATATTTTCACTGGTATAGAGTGTGGCGAGGGGGTTGCAGTCAGCAATGCCAAACCTAAATGCCACTAAGTCCTGCACACTGGACTGAACTTTAAGTAAGATCTGTAAGTAGTTTTACAGTGTAGTGTGTTCATTTTACTTAACTAAAGAATCTGAGTGCTTTGTCCACCACTGGCAATTAATTAAGAAAGCAATCAATAGAATCAATAATAATTAGAAATTTAAAAAAAAGTTAGTTACAGCCATACTTAGCTATTATAATATATCTATATTTATGGCTTTTAGTGAATTGTTCTCTTTTTTTATGCTATACAAATAATGTGTTTCATTACTGTCATGATCACCATCATTAAATTATTTCAAATTAAGATTAATTAAATTATCAGATAAATGATCGTATTGTCATCACAAAAAGACACAAGAATTGACAACCAAACATCCATCAAACGTATCCATTATGTAGAATGGACACTCTGAATGTTGTATTATTATTGGATTGTTATTACTGATGTATTGAAGTGTTAGCAGTACTTTTTATGTTTGGTGTAGTGCTGCTCTAAGTGCTTAATATACTGTTTCATGTCTGAAATGTGAGAAATGAGTACAACTACAAACAGCTTGTGCCACAGTAGCTGAGTAACTGACACACACACACCATAACAGACACAGTGACACACAGACACAGTAACACACTGAAACACATGGACACAGTAACGTGCTGTAACACACAGACATGGTAATGCATGCTGTAACACACAGACATGGCAATGCACACTGTAACACACAGACACAGTAACACAGGCTGTACACCCAGATACAATAACACACAGAGAATGGTAACACACACTGTACCACACATACACAGTAACACACAGACACAGTATGCAGTATGATGTAACACTGACATGGTAACGCACGCTGAAATGCACACTGTAACACAGACACGGTAACGCACGCTGTAATACACCAACACGGTAAGACATGCTGGAACACACTGACACTGTGGTGCATGCTGTAACAAACAGACACAGTAACGCACACTGTAATACACCAACACAGTAAGATACACTGTAACAGACAGACATGGTAATGCACACTGTAATGCATGCTGTAACACACCGACACTGTAATGCACGTTGTAACACAAAGACACGGTAACACACGCTGTAACATACTGACACGGTAACGCAGGTGGTAACGGACGCTGAACCACACATACACAGTAACACACAGACACAGTAATGCATGCTGAAACACTGACATGGTAACACACACTGAAATGCACGCTGTAACACAGACACGGTAACGCATGCTGTAATACACCAACACGGTAAGACATGCTGTAACACACAGACACAGTGGCGCATGCTGTAACAAACAGACAAGGTAATGCACGCTGTAACATACTGACACGGTAACGCACGTGGTAACAGATGCTGTACCACACATACATGGTAACACACACTCTAACACATGGCGTAACACACAGACACAGTAATACACAGTGTAACACACACTGTAACACACAGACACGGTAACTAGGGCTGAACAACATATCATTATCGTATCGTTATTGCGATATGAACATTCACGATATTAATATCGCAAAACCAACAATATCGTCCTGCATGTACAGCTCAGGCAGTCACAAATATCATTTGCTTGCCCTCAAATGTACAGCTCAGGCCAGCCAATCACAAACCTTATTTCACGCTTGCCATGGGTTGACAGCTGAACCAGCCAATGACAAACATCCGAGGGATGGAGACAGAGACACAATTAGAAACAAACATGAGTGCGGAAGATAAGACCGGTGCAGAATATACAGAGTTAGTGGGAAAAAATAAGTCATCCTCCATTATTTGGAGATATTTGGGATTAAAAAAAAAGATGTCGGGGCGGTCGGTGGCGTAGTGGGTTAAGCAGCCGCCCCATGTGTAGAGGCTACAGCCCTCGCTGCAGCTGGCCCCGGTTCGACTCCCGCATCGGACGCCATTTACTGCGTGTCTCTCCCCCTCTCTCTGCCCCCTGCTTCCTGTCTATCTTCAGCTGTACTATCAATAAAAAAAAAAAAAAAAAAAGATGTCAACCAGAGCGACACATTGTGCCGGTCCTGCTTAGCTAAAGACTAAGCACTGAGCCCATAGTCATATCGTATCGTATCGATATCGAGATATCTGACATGAATATCGTGATATGAAACTTTGTCCATATCGTTAAGGTAATGCACACTGTAACACACCAACACAGTAACGCACACTGTAACAGACCGACACAGTAACACGCTGTAACATACTGACATGGTAACGCATGCTGTAATGCACGCTGTAACATACAGACAGGGTAACACACACTGTAACACACAGACACAGTAACAGCTCAAATATGGTATCTGCCTCTGGCAGTGGAAAAAGGAGGATGGAGAGTGTTACCTATGTGATCTGAGAGGTTGAAATGAAATGCATTTCTATTGTTCTAGTGTTTATATGACAACATAAGGTGATTTCTTATTAGATGAATGTCCTGATTTTGTTTTTTGTGTGATAACTGCAGACTAAACTTTCTGTTTATAGATGAAGTGCTTCACTTTGCTCAGCTTATGTTAAATGCTTCCCTTGTGTTTCAGTCATATCTTATAATGTAATGCCTGAAGAGCAGGGTTGTGTTTATATGTTTGTTCTGCATTGTTTGACATGCTCCATATATCACCTTTTCTCTTATGTTTGTTGCCTTTATTTATGTTTGGAGAGTCTATACGACTGACACTGACACACTAACAAACAGAGTAACACAGAGACACAGTAACACACACTGTAACATTCAAACACAGCAGCACATAGGCAAAGTAACACACACAGTAATACACAGACGCAATGACACATAGACACACAGTAACACATGCTGTAACGTTCAGACACAGTAACACATAGACGCACAGTAACACATAGACACAGTAGTACATAGAGTAACACCTGGACACAGTAATACACAGTAACACATAGACACAGTAACACATAGACACACAGTAACACACGCTGTAACGTTCAGACACAGTAACACATAGACGCACAGTAACACATAGACACAGTAGTACATAGACACACAGTAACACATAGACACAGTAACACATAGACAATGTAACACTAGCATTTAGACAGAGTAACACACAGTAACAGTACCATACACACTTACACACAGACACTTTAGAGAGTGCAATAGAAATAATAACAGACACTGTAACGCACACAGTGACACACCTGACACAATAACACACAACAACACACACAATAACAGAGACAGTGACACACACACAAACACCGTAACGCGCGTACAAATACCCACTCACACACACAGTGTAACAGGAGCAGTGACACACTGAAGTGTGGACATCACTCAGTGACCACGAACAAGTCAGGAATCTCGATAAAACCACAGTGACACTTTCAACACTCCGTGTCACGTCTTTAAACTTTTCTTTTCTTTGGGTGACACGAACTCGTTTGTCCTGTTCAGCTGTTCCTGAGCTGTTTCTCACGGAGGACAGCACTGACAGCAGCCGTAGTAAAAAAAAAAAAAAAAAAAAAAAAAACTACACACAAGTACCATGAGCAGCAGCAGCAGCACCTTCAGCACAGTGATAAGCAGTACTCCGAGCAGTACTCTGAGCGCGTCAGTACTCACCGTCATGTTTCTCCGCAGTTTGTGTCGCTGCTGCCAAACTGTCAAACTTTGTCCAAACTTTTGTGAAAACGCTCCAACATTCCTGCTTCCGCTTCCTGAAAGCAGCAGCGTGGAGGAGGAGGAGGAGGAGGAGGAGGAGGAGGAGGGGCCGTGTCCTCTGCAGGCTGCAGCAGACAAACAGCGACACCTGTCGGACTGACTCAATACATGCAGGCAAAGAAGGAAGAAAGCCAGTGGATCACTGATGAAAAAGTAGAAATATTGTCCTATAAAAACGTAACTATGTTACAGGTAAAAGTCCTGCAGTGAGTGGGAACTTTTCATCAATTGCTCCTGGTCAAGGCAGCTTTCAAATGTATTTCACAGGAATAAACTAATATATAAACTAATATTGTTTGAAAGTTTCAAATATAAATCGTCAGCAGAAGTTTTGTGTTAACCATTAATGTAGCTGCAGTCTGAATATAGTCTATGTAAAATAAGATTTGTATGTGTTCCGAGTTTGTCACACCAGAGAACAAAATTTGAATGATTTGAAATTAAATGTCAAAATCTGGTAAAAATCAATGACAGTATAAAGAATGGACTGAGCCTGAGTGACATCACCCATGATGGGTTTCCGAAGCACTGCACAAAAATCTTTGGTCCGCCATGCTGCTTCATCCGCCTTCAAGCTCATCTAAATATCGGCAAAGACGTGGATCATCAGTGGACCTGAGGTGGGCCGAATAACTGAGTGCTCTAATAATCCATCAGTAATGGCACTTACCTGTCAATCAAAGCAGCCACGCTGTTAATTGTGTACAACTTTAAGCTTCAATATAATTTGAACAGGTGCATTGTATAAAAATTCACCCTCAGTACAGTTGTCATGTCAGTTTTTTGTACCAGGCTGTAAACATGTTTATTTCTCCTGTGAAGTTGGACATTTTAACATGGGGACTTATGGAGACTGACTCACTTCTGGAGCCAGCCTCAAGCGATCGCTAGAGGAATTACAGTTTTTAACACTTCCGCACTGACTTCACTTCCCAGCACTGGATTTTGCCACTTGGTAACAACATGACTAGCAGCCAGTGCTAGCACAATTCATACATGTTTTAAGCACCAGAACCAGAATCTGATCCATAGTCAGAAGACACTGACTGTCCCAGTGGTTCAACCTTGTTCTTCTCAGTCTGCTAATGTAATTCTCTGTAACACTACAACATATTAAAGTTTATTTTTATAACTAATTTATGCATCTAACTAGCATTTTGTTACACAACCATGGTGAGAAATAAGCACCACCAACAAATGGCAGTAAAATATGAAAATAATGATTTCTGATGATGATGTTTATCTGTCAGTGTCTGGTATTTGTTCACATTTTATGAGGTCCATTTCCTACCCTGTGTTGTAGAATGATACATTTACAGTTGTGTTGCATATTACCAAATACACACTATTAAAAACACGAATAAAAGAGTGGAGACACAGAAGAAGTGCAGATGGTTTGTGAGTATTAAAATGATAAAATGCTACATCCTTTACAGTCACTACCAGATCTCAACCCAGCTGAATACAGCCATCTCCATGAGAACAAATGTTACAATAGAAACTTTCATCTTCAGACATATTTAGTGATGTCTGTCCCTAATGTTTTCTTTCTATCTGCTTTGCTTGTAAAACAGATCTTGATCTCAGTGAGACTTCCTGATTAAAGAAAATATATAAATGAAGGAACATCTTGTGGAGGAACTATGTTCAACCCTCCAACAGAGTTCCAAAGAATTAAAAAGGAGAACTGAAGCTGTTCTGGGGCCTTGTGGTGACCTGAATCCATACTGACACACTTCATGTTAGTTTTTTTCCTTTAAGCGAGGGTCCTAACTCAGCAACCGGTTTACCAAGGAAGCAGATTAAGAGCTAGGAAACAAGCTAGAGGAGAAGCAAGGAGAGAGCAGTCAGGGAAAACACTACAGAGCTTAGGACAAATAAGTGCGGCTAGGTGTATCGTTAAACAAACAGGGAGAACTCAGAATTAGCTGAACCAGATCCCTCGGCTGTTGGAACAGTTCAACAGTTTTTCAAGCAGCCATGTAACAAGGCCTGATCAGGTGCGCTCAACACATCTGCACACTGCACAGGGATAGAGCTCTTAAACTCAAGCACCATAAAGTCACCCCAATCCTCCGAAGTCAGTCACCTCTGATGCAGAATACCAGAGAGTGAAATGAGTATTTGGGTCTTGTTCCTCCTTGGTACCTAAATCTAAAAGCTCCTCTGAAGGAGAATCAAAGAACTCCTCAACATTCATCCTAACCCAATGTGTGAAATCAATGCAAAAGGTGGAGTGCAGTCTACTGTGTTATACAAAAACTGTGGCATAAACAAACCCTCTAGCTGACTACCTCAACCACAATCTACTTAGATGAGCTCAACCCTCATGCAGTTACTGCGGGGGTAATAACACATTGAAGCCCAGTGGTTAGGGAAGGCAACCAGAACTTGGTGACCCACCCTGAACGATGGATGTGCTCCAACCACGGTTACTGCAACACTAACAAAACAACAAACAAGACGAAAACCTGACAGGGGAACACCTGATCAAAATAATACACCCATCAGACTACACTTACCTTTCATTGATTTCCTATTCACACACACACACCAAGGGAAAAGGAATAAGAAAATCTCTCACTGTGCACAAAACAAATGACTTTAGTCACAAACAGCATCTCCCAAACAAGCATGCCTATTTCCCTGCTATTGGGCACAAAGGAATTATGCACGCAGGCCGCCCTACACAGAATCCCCCACACAGAGCAGTGACGTCATGCCATGGATTAAAAAAAATAAAATAAAATTTGAGGATACTTTGAACAGCTGTGCTATTGCCAGTTTTCTTTTTTGTCTTTTCAATGTAACTTTCACTCTATGAAATCAAACCTATTATTATCATTGTTTCAAGGGAGCCTCTAATCATTTAACAGAAAAATACATCAAACAAGCAGCACCAGGACTAAATAACACTAAGAGCAACTTTTGCAACCTTGTGACAATTTTCGCCTGACGGTGGGCTCGCACCTTTCTGCCATGACTACCATGCTGTTGATAATTAAGCAGAAGCTGTGAACCTTGAGGTTTGTCACATATGTGTTATGTTATAATACAAGATTCCAGCACTGAGTTACAATCGGGCTTCATTCATGATTTTGTAGCATCATACTAACCAAAAACTCATTCATTTTAAGTTGTTATTTCACACATGTTGCAAGCAACACGAGACTGTCCATGTCAGTAGCCATGACGCCTGCTGGCTGCATGTGTAGTTGCAGACAGAAAATAAACACGCACAACTCACCAACTGGTGAGACTTCCTCTGTAAGTTTGACTGTCCTTATGCTGAAAACATGACTTGTCCACCAGCTGCTTCTTAGTTTGTTTCTCCACCCTGCTCCTGTGCTGTTTTGTGTTAATCCCTACCAGTAAGTTATTAAAGTTTCTTTCTATACTCATACCTGCTCTCCATACCTGTGTCTGCATTTGGGTCCATCCACTCCTGAACTTGGCTGGGGTCTTGTACAGGTGTACAAGCATGTCAGAAAAATCAATCCCTCCCATATGCTCATTGTAGGCATGGGTGAGTGATGGGAATGGGATGGGGATCTTTGCATGGGCTTCTGTATGCTACCGGTTGATGGTTGAAAGAGGCATGATCGTACAGGCATTGCTCAGAAGGTTGACACATTTGTTGTCAAACCATTTTACTGCAATCACCCCTTCAGCAGACCTGTAATCACAAGCTCCACGCCCTCTTTTCATCAGGTCTTTGTCTGTCATCAAAGGAGTGCAGGTTCTAGACCAAGTTGACCAAGTTGAAACTTATGGTGTAGTTGTCACACACGGGACTCACACCGGGCACGTAACGGCAGCGTCACGGCTCTGACGCCAGGCAGAGGACGGAGATGAACCGTGGCGCTGCCGTGACGCTGACGTTACGTGCCCGGTGTGAGTCCCGTGACAGAAGACAACAGAAAGCCATGGGTGTGTGCATAGCGTTATCACCACTTTAGCCCCTAAAAGTAGCATCTGCTCCTGCTCAGTCAGGGCAACAGTGAAGGAAATGGATGCCCCTTGATAGAGTAGTCGCTCATGAATGATGCCAGATGAACTGGCTTGGTAGAACAATTTAAAGCCCCACTTGTCTGGCTTGTTGGCAATATATTGTCAGAGAGTTCCAGCTCTTGTGCCTTTATATGCTACCATGACCTCATCCATTGTAAAATGTGTCTGGACTGATTATCATTGAGATGATTGTACCGGCGTAACAGCTGGAATCTCTTCATTGGCATGATATCAGCCATCTACTGACTCATGGTGTCAGTAGTCCTCCAGGAATGGGAAGTTGAAAACACCCACAAAGAGTAGGGTTGCCAAGAAATATTCAATCTCTTCAGGGGTAGTCTTGATTGGATCCCCTAAGTCCTGGGTAGAGTACAGATTGGTATGAGGCGCAATATGTTCATCAGTGAAGAGCATTTTGATGTACTGGAAGGGTGTCTGTGCAGCCTCAGGTGGGCCAAAATTTGAATCAGGAACCCGTCATTCTTCCAGAGACTCCTTGTGCCTTTGTTTGAATCTGCTGGGGAACAAGCGTCTTCTTCATCCAGGGATTCAAAAGAACTGTCACCACTCAGCTCCGCTTGTGTGGGCTGATAATCAGGATCATCTATTTGGTCATCATCCTCATTCAGACCATTAGAGATTTTCTGGTAAAAGGGCTAGAAGAGTGCATGATCTTGCGCTGTAAAATGTAAAATGTAGCATTCAGCATTCTATTAATTTTAAGAAAAATTAAAAGAAAAACTAAAGATACTAAAAACTCTTACAATTGTAGTAATATTTGTATACAGTACCAGCATGTGTCATTTTGTATTTGAGTCAATGACAAATAAAACTTCTAAAGAGATATTTTCAGTATAGAATGTGATGTATGTATGTATGTAATGCATATTTTTGAGTCCAGAACAATGTGTTTGAACAAGTCTCATATATTAACAGTATTTTTTACTTCGACAAGAACATTGTCACATGGCGCAACCAAATATTTATAAAAAATATATGTACGTTCCTATCTTTATTTTAAGATTATGTCTTTGGCAACTATCCCTTAGAATGTCTACACTAGATAAGACATTATTATTTTATCATTGTGTTGTTTTGTATGTTTTTTTTTTACAATAATTTTAATTTTTTGCATTCTGTATATCAGGTTTTAGGTATCATTAACGTCCAATTTTACAATTTTACAGGAAAATAATTACACAAATACACAAATTCATGTATTCAGTATAATAACTACACACATTACATTTAGAAACCATTTGGTTAATTTAATCTATTGTTTATTAGTCTAAATTGATTGCACCACCTGACGGATATTGGTTGTACCACCTGACAACATTAGTTATGACATGAAATGACATGATGCTGAAAAAAAATGCATTTTCATTTTAATTAGTAACATGTTTTAATCATCAGTCTCTATTTAAGTTTTCTTAAATAGAGACTTAAACCTAAACCTAACCCATCAAAAAACACTTCACATAAGATTACATTCAATACAATACTACAACACTATTATAGATGGCAACAGTGAAGTATCATTTAACAAACAAACATTCAACAGTGGTAGACAATATCTCGTCTCAGTTTTGTGTATTAAAGTATTCCCAGTCTGAATGCATTAGCCATGTGTTCCTCCCAGTTTCTGCATGCAGCTCACCTCAGTCTCTTCCCCAGCTACTTGAAGGACCTGCCCCACAAATGGCTAACCTTTGTAATTCACCATGATAAACTTTCCATTTATATCACTGCTCTCATGGGCGCTCTCATGAGCCTTGGCCTGAGCACCAACTCTCTTCTGGCAGCTTCCACTTCTTGTTTCGTTTTTTGCACTTTCCTGCTTTCTCTTTTTTCCATGTACTGCATGCTTGTGGTGTTAAGGATGCCTTAGGTGCATCTACACTGACAGTGTCATCCTTGTTGGGAGGGTTAGGTTCAAGCTCTGCTGGGGGTTCTATTGGCTCTGGTGTGAAATTCAAAATGTCCTCCATAGTACTTTTCCTGTCCCCGTTCTTTCTCTGATCTTGCCTCCACTGGTGCCTCATTTTTTTGTTTTCTTGCTTGGACGGACAATTTTCCCTCACTCTTCCTTCTCTGATAACTAGAAAACACAAGGACTAATAAATTGACAAATTCCCTTTTAATAATTTGAAAGTTGTAATATAATAACTGTAAAACTGTAAAATGAGCCCATGTCTAGATGTGTTACCTTCTTTTTGCAAGATTTGCTTTTCCCTTGCAGCTGGGTCATTGTTAACATGCACCCTGTGTCATGCTGATTTTTCTTTAGTTGTACAAATTATCATGTGAAATGTTTTAAAGTGTGTATTATCTTTATATTTAAAAATGCATTACATTTGCATTTTCACATATCCATTCTGGATATTCTACTTTGAAAACAACTCAAAGTAAAGAATACTCCCTGCAAAAAAACTACATAGAGGCACGCTGCCGGCCTGTGATGTTTGCAGGAAAGTAGAAAATAATATTAAAGAGGATTATGAAGTATTTTCACGAAAATAATTTCTACGATGAAGTAAGAATTATTGACTGGTCAGCAGTGCTACAGGAGGGAGATCTGTATTTGTAGTCACTTGCAGTCTTTTTGATCTTCACGTTATGGTGCTCATGCGCAAACATTGTTAGAAGCAATGGGTTCCAGAAGTCAGTGACATTGTTTGGTGGGTTTACTGGTCTGCTACCATGCAAGCACAGACACTGTTCCGAAAAACCTTCACAATAATGTTTGATAAGAGAACAAAACAGTTTGGAAGAAAGATTAAAAATCTGAAGCTGAAAGAAAAATGCATTTTTGTGGCTGGAAAATTAACTACTTTCACATGAACTCGTTCTAATTGAAAAGATTTAAAAGATTAAAGGTAGAGGTGAGTCAGGACACTGTGGCCTACGGTGCATATGGAAAGTATTACAGCATTATTCCAACTTGGTTAGAATAATTTTTTTCCTCAAAATAAGACACAAAGAAATTGCTCGTACATAATTTCAGGGTCGTGGATAGGGAGAGGCCATGGCTCAGTGGGAGAGGTCGTCCAATAATTACTTTAGCCTTGCGACTCCAGAGTGCACCCGCCCCCTGTGACCCCTCCCATGGGTTGTGGGCCAATGGGAGGGGGGCCCATGTCACCATTTAGGGCTGTGCCTGGTCCGACCAAGGGGGCTGTATTAATCACAGGGGATTGAGCTGTGCTTTGTCTGGTCCCTCACCTAGGACCTGATTGCCATGGGTGACCCTACCAGGGGCATAAAGCCCCCAACAACATAGCTCCTGGGATCTTTGGAACACACAAACCCCACCACCGCGATAAGGTGGCAGATCCATCATTCAGGTCTCTGAATTCAATTTCTCAGAGAGCTCAGTGTTGTTGTCAGCAGCTCTAAGATCAAAAACAACTGTAAATACAGGAAACTTTAAAACTTTAAAATGTTCATCTGCACAATAATGTGAAACACTTTTTAATCTGCAGCATAAAGTGTGAGTCAGATCAGCTGAAATCAAATCAAAGTTTGACTTACAAGATGGAGGACGTGAGGCTGAAATCAAAAGAGGAATCATTTCAGTATCTGGATAAAAACATAAACTCAAAGACTCAAATGGCCACGGGAGTTAAACTAGTGCATCAATCACTCTTCAGCCCTCTGTGCAGCCCACAGCTGCTTAAAGTTTGAGGCTTAGCAGTTACACTCACCTTTCTTCTTTAAGTAAATGATGAAATCAGTGATAGCGATGAGGACGACAGCAACAACAACCACTGCAGCAGTGATGGGGACGGTCACGTGACTCGGCTCCTCTGTTAAATAAAAAAATCAAAGTGGTCCAGATAAAGCAGGTCAGAACAGAAGTACATCCATCTAAGGATTTATTCATACCTAATATTTCTATGACTTTTTTTTACAACTGGATTCAAATAGACAACATGCAGTCCCATTCAGCACCGTCTGATCCCAGTCTTACCCCAGTTGCTTCTGATCTCTACTTTGTCCAGTCTGGTGACGATGTCGTCCTCTACACCAGAGAGATGAAACACACAGTCGTACTTCCTCCAGTCTTCAGGTGTGACTGATGAAAGGTTCAGGTCAGCGCTCATCTGGAAGGTTCCATCATGGTTGGGGAGGATCTCTCCGTGCTCCACGTCCTCATGAAGCTCATCTCCATCTTTCCTCCAGAACATCATGGCTCTGTCAGGGTAGAAACCTGTAGCATGGCAGGTGACTGGAGAGGAGAGAGTCTTCTGGAGGAGAGACACTGAGGGAAGCTCTGCAGACAGAGAAAGATCACAGTGTCAATGTTCAGCATCCAGAAATGTCAGTCTGTACTGATTGTTTAGGACTAACTCAAATCTGACCACTACAAAACAAACAGCCAAAAACAAGTTCATATCAGACTGACTGGACTGATGATACAATGACACTTCAGGTCATGTGACCCTACCTGTTCTCTGCAGAGAGTTGTTGCCATAGACCAAATACTTCTTCAGGAACTCAGGAGAAATGTGTGTGAGGAAATTCACATTGAATCTTGTTCTGGCTCTGTCAGCATCCCATCTCCGTTTGGTGATGGTAGCCTCTGGTTTCAGAGCGATCCATGTCATTGTCTTCAGGTCCAACGATAGGAAGTCTTCTCCATCATAACCAAACTGCATAAAACCATGAACCTCTCCAGTCTCATCATCCCACTCACAGCCACTCACCCTCTGTAAAGTGTGGACACCTGAGAGAGAGACAGAGACAGAAACACTGTAAATAAGTTTGATGTACAGATGAACTTTCCAGTCAAAGACAGTAGCTAATGTTCTATGAACTGACAGATGACTTCCAATGTCAGTATTCAAAGTGAGAATGTCTTCTTGCATTCTATTCACATCAGTCTCTGAATCAAAGTCACACCTGTGTGACACCTGCAGTCTCAGCTCTAAATATCTTGCAGATGTCTGTAAAGTGAGATCAGAATAGAAGCTAAATCTGTTTGACAGACAACAATAAAAGGATGTGAAACATTTTAGCAGGAAAAAGTCAAACACAGCATGAAGAAATACTTTACCTCCACTTTGGTTGAAGTGCTTCTTCACAGTACGTATGGTGATTTTGAAGACGGCTGGCTCGCTCTGAAAACAAGCTTGAGTGTACCACTCCAAGTGCTGAGGGTCGTCTTCAAATATTTTTTTCATCCAGTCCTGTTTTATCTCTACCCCCTTTCTATTACTGTCACAGTAACCTATCAGAATGTCGTCCACCATTAGAGTTGCCATGAACTCTGGGAAGTTTGTGACTCCAGATGATCCAGTTATGGAAAACGTCAGAGAGTGTTTCACTGCAGGACAAAGAAGGTTTATATATTCAGTATAAATACACATCATCATGTATTTCAGTGAGATTCAGTTCAAAGTTCAAAGTGAAACTAAACTAGAGTTTGTTGTTGAGCCATGCACAAGGAAAATACAAAGATCTAAAAGTAAAGATTTAAAATGACCTTACCTGATGATGAAACTTGACAGAAGAGAAGCAACAAAAATAATTTTTGCATCTTGTTTTGATGAAGACGTGTCGTGAAAAAACTGAGCTGCTTCATCTCTGCAGTTTACAGACCATGATCATGAAGGGAGGAGTGTCTGTTCATGATACTGTAGTTACACGCATGTGCACTCTCTTTCCAGCAGGAGCAGCTGTGGTGGCTGATAACAGAGAAGGAGGAGCCGATGGAGGCCCTCCAAACAGGCCGAGGAGCAGTAAAGAGGTCTGTACAGTATTCATGAAATTATTGTAACGTTATGATATTCAGACCAACACCAATAAAACACAGAGGTTTTTACGAGGCAGCTCTGCTTTACATGTATAATGTTACTGTAACGTTAGTCTGAGAAAGTCTGTTTGCTTATGAATCATATTGTCACACCGTGGTGAAGTCAAGCTGGGTTTTTCTTCTGTCTCCATGTCTTGTCATTTCCTGTTTTATTTTGAAAAATAACTCTCCTGTCGTTTCAGGTAACTTGCCCTTCCTCATGTGTCACCTGAAGTCCACTTGGTGGTGTTGCTGTCTCCTTTTTGAACAATGAAGTGAATTGCTTATAATAAAACCCATTTAAATCCTTCATTCACCAAACAAACAGAACCTGCAGTATGAGCCAGCCTTATATTTACATCATGTCTTCTCAGGATGAACTACTCTGACTGACCACACTGACTTTATAAGTGACTTCGTGTGAATGTGATGACCCGCTCAGTAATCCAACCACCATCACTGTCTGTTTCCACAAGTCTTATCAGTAGACGTGTGTGTGTGTGTTTGTGTGTGTGTGTGTGTGTGTGTGTGTGTGTGTGTGTGTGTGTGTGACGAGAAACTTCTCATGAATTATATCTCCTGATCAGTCTTACCAAACAAGAGAACATTTTCAATGATCATCACAAGAGCTGATATAAAGAAATGTATGCAGAGTGTACATGTTTAAAGTACTTCATGTTGTTATTCTCAAACCATCAAATAAAAAGAGAATCAGCACTGATGAAAACATAAACAGACACATTTAAAAACCGATGAGCACATAATAATTTCTTCACTTTAATAATAGAAAGCCATGTTTGTTTTTATTCTGTAAAGCTACATAACATGATACATGAGGAAACTCTGAGTGTGTTCATCATTCAGGTCTCTGGATTCAGTTTCTCAGAGAGCTCAGTGTTGTTGTCTTCAGCTGTAAGATCAGAAACAAACTGTTAAACTGTGTAAAGTTCACTCATCCTGCACTGAACTTTGAGAAACATTAAATACAGGAAACAGTCTTTAAAAAGTTCATCTGCACAATAATGTGAAACACTTTTTAATCTGCAGCATAAAGTGTGAGTCAGATCAGCTGAAATCAAATCAAAGTTTGACTTACAAGATTGAGGACGTGAGGCTGAAATCAAAAGAGAAATCATTTCAGGTCCAGCTGTCAGTAAATATGATCCTCTTTTCTACTCACTCAGACTTCTGTTCCTTCTGTTTAGTCCTCACTTTCTTTCTTTTCTCATCACTTCTCTCCCACATCATCAGGGTATAGTCATATTATCATGACTGACAGCCTCTGAGCCTTACACACTTACTGTTCTTACTTCAAATTGTTGAGTTCAGGGAACTGATGCTTGATTCATTTTTTCTACCTGGATAAAAACATCAACTCAAAGACTAAAATCAAAGTAGATCTACTTTCCATTTTTCTCTCTCACCTTTCTTCTTTTTGTAAATGATGAATCCAGTGACAGCGATGAGGACGACAGCAACAACAACCACTGCAGCAGTGATGGGGACGGTCATGTCACTGGGATCATCCCCTGAATTAAAAAATAAGATCAGTACAGACAAAGCAGCACAGAACAGAATGACATTAATTCAATGATTGATTCATACACTCACGATGGCTTGTTGTGAACTAACATTGATTTTGAGGTAATTCTGTATAATCAATTATATCAATGTCTCTAAAAACTTCTTACAGTATGTGTTGGGTCACAGTCTTACATGAGTTGCTTCTGATCACTGCTTTGTCCAGTCTGGTGACGATGTCGTCCTTCACACCAGAGAGATGAAACACACAGTCATACGTCCTCCAGTCTTCAGGTGTGACTGATGAAAGGTTCAGGTCAGCGCTCATCTGGAAGGTTCCATCATGGTTGGGGAGGATCTCTCCGTGCTCCACGTCCTCATGAAGCTCCTCTCCATCTTTCCTCCAGAACATCATGGCTCTGCCAGGGTAGAAACCTGTAGCATGGCAGGTGACTGGAGAGGAGAGAGTCTTCTGGAGGAGAGACACTGAGGGAAACGCTGCAGAGAGAAAAGGGAAGTGACATAATTCATGATGAATCAAACAAAAAAAAACTACATTACAACCAAAAAAACATAAAGTTACTGAGGACATATAAATCATGTTCAAATTAGAGATTTCAATCAATCAATTATACTGAAGAAATCAACAACATGTCATCTTTGAGTCTGTACTGATTGTTTAGGACAATTATACAACAAGTAGACAGATTGAATGAATTTTTGAATTTTTTTTAAATTTTGAAGTCCATTGGAAGTACTTTAATAAAGTAACATCTGAATTTACAATTTCAGCTTTCTTTAATGAACACACACTGTGTTATGGAGAGTTAGACTGCCTCATTAACACACGTGTGTACCTCGTTAACACAGATGTGTACGTCGTGTGTGCAGCACAAAATATTTTTTATACATACATACAGGAGTCTACTGCTGTGACTGATTGTTGTCCAGGTAATAAATGTTTATTTTGAGACATGAAAACATGAACATCTTTTGATGATATTTTATTTAAGTTGGCAATTGTTGTATAATCACAATATTACAATATTGCTTAACTCAAATCTGACCACTCAGTTCATATCAGACTGACTGGACTGATGATACAATGACACTTCAGGTTATGTGACCCTACCTGTTTTCCGCAGAAGGAAGATGCCATAGGTCACACACTTCTTTAATATGTCAGGACAATCCTGTGTGAGATACTTCTTACTGTAGTCTATTCCAGCTTTGTCAGTATCCCATCTCTCTTTGCTGATGACAGCCTGTGGTTTCATAGCAATCCATGTGAATGTCTTCAGATCCATTGATAGGAAGTCTTCTCCATCATAAGCATACTGATGAAAACCACGACCCTCTCCAGTCTCATCATCCCACTCATAACCCAATATCATCTGTAAAGTGTGGACACCTGAGAGAGAGAGAGACACAGACAGAAATACTCTGTAAATAAGTTTGATGTACAGACGAACCTTCCAGTCAAAGACAGTAGCTAATGTTCTATGAACTGAAAGATGACTTCCAATGTCAGTATTCAAAGTGAGAATGTCTTCTTGCATTCTATTCACATCAGTCTCTGAATCAAAGTCAGTAAAGTGAGATCAGAATAGAAGCTAAATCTGTTTGACAGACAACAATAAAAGGATGTGAAACATTTTAGCAGGAAAAAGTCAAACACAGCATGAAGAAATACTTTACCTCCACTTTGGTTCAAGTCCTGCTTCAAATAATAAATTACAGATTTGAAGAAATTTGGTTGATTCTCAGCACACTCTTGATTGTAGACCTCAAACTGTGAAGGAGCAAATACTGCTAACATTTTTATCCAGTTATTTTTTATTTCTAGCTTCTTCTTGTTGCTGTCACAAACACCCATCAGGTTTTCATCAAACTCGATAGTTTCTACAAACTCTGGGATGTTTGTGACTCCAGATGATATAGTTGCAAAAATTTTCAGGGAGTTTCACTGCAGGACAAAGAAGGTTTATATATTCAGTATAAATACACATCATCATGTATTTCAGTAAGATTCAGTTCAAAGTTCAAAGTGAAACTAAACTAGAGTTTGTTGTTGAGCCATGCACAAGGAAAATACAAAGATCTAAAAGTAAAGATTTAAAATGTGACCTTACCTGATGATGAAACTTGACAGAAGAGAAGCAACAAAAAGATTTTTTTCATCTTGTTTTGATGAAGACGTGTCGTGAAAAGACTGAGCTGCTTCATCTGTTCAGTTTACAGACCAGTGATCAGTTGAGTGTCTGTTCTGAATAGAGATGGATGAATCGTTGTCAAACCTGTTTCTCAGCTATGAAGAGTTATGTTACAGTCATTTGTCAGGCCGTGTGCCAAATGAAAAATACCTGATGAGATTCACTGATACTTCAGAGACTTTTACTTGTTTCACTTCAGTTGTCTGTCGTGCAAAATATACAAAAGAGAAAAAATACAGAAAGAAAGGAAAAATCTGAATATAACTGTCTGATAACTGATGTGATAAATGTGCATTATTATTCAGAGAATGAGTCAGTGCTAGTTATGTGTTAATGTCCATATCCAAAACATGAACTGTCACAGAGTGAGTGTCCTCTCTCTACACAGAGGGGAGTCCTTATAGAGTGTGATGGCAGTGGACAGGAGTGACTTCCTGTAGCAGGAGCCTCCAACTGAACACACTCTGCTGCTTCATCAGAGGCAGGAACATGCCAACAGACCAGGAGAGGAGATGCTCTGTCCAGGACTCTGCTGACTGTGTGAGCCTCTTACCAGCAGTACTTCATGAAGGTGTCGTCCACATTCACATCAGTACTGGGGGAAGATGATGATGTTAGGCATGTCACCTGCTGCTGTGTTTGAGATCCTGATACTTAAAGACAGGAAACAACAACTCTTCCTGTAGTGAAGTTGTTGTTTGTTTTCAGCGTTGCTTGAACACTGAAAACTTCCCCGTCAGGGAATCTTTCCAACCAGCATTGTTGTCATGACTCTCTCTGAGTTCTCTCTGACATCACTATCACATCTTTCACTTTTAAACATTTTGACCAATAGTCCTCAACCATTCAGCCATTAACACAAAGGCTAATCTGTGTGTTACCTATCCCAGGTTGGTTCTTTTTATTACAATCCTATTTTTTTATGACATGGGTGTGTAAGTGGGTATGTGTGTGTGTGTGTGTGTGTGTGTGTGTGTGTGTGTGTGTGTGTGTGTGTGTGTGTGTGTGTCCTCAGTGAAGTGTATCAGTCTCTGCAGTAGCTTCCAGCTGCAGCAGTCAGTTCAGTTTCTGTTCAGTTTGACTGAGGGAGGTTTTTGTATGACGCTTTTTCACTGTGTGAACACACGCTGACTGTTGATGAAGTGAAGACTCTGACAGTAGTAAACTGCTGCATCTTCAGTCTGAACTCCACTGATGGTCAGAGTGAAGTCAGAGTTTGATCCACTGCCTGTAAAACGAGCTGGAATCCCTGATGGTCGCTGACTAGCACCCCAAATGAGCAGTTTAGGAGTTTCTCCATCTCTCTGTTGGTACCAGGCTAGATAATGATAATTGTTATAAACATGAACGTTCTGACTGGTCCTACAGTTGATGGTGACGGAGCCTCCCACAGCAGAGCTCACTGCTCCAGGCTGAGTCACTGTGACCTGGCCTCTGGACTCTGAGGATACAGACACAAAAACATAAAGCAGCGTCACGGTTTTGTGGGCTTCATTTCAAAGGGACGGATGTTCATAGAGGAGAGGAGTTTGATTCTCTGGACTTTACCTGTGAAGCAGCAGCAGAGGAGAGTCCAGATGAGGACGGAGATCAAAGTCATGTTTTTGATGAGGAGGATTTCTGTGGCTTCTGTTGTCATGAAGGACAGCTGTCAGTCATCCAGTGTTCAACTCTCAGGACTATAAAGTCTCCCAGAGCACTGGAGCATGGAGCTGCTGATGCAAAGTGGCTCTCTATGGAAATGCTCTGACTGAAGTTTGAGAATTTTTTAAAGGTTTTTGAATGAAGTATGACAAACAAATATTTCAAAGTCTTTTCTGTTTCATGTAAACCTGACATTTTTCATATTAGGTAATACATCTTCAAACTTTAAAGTTCATCATTTGTAGTTTGCTGATTAAACATGAAGACATAAGAGGAACAAAATACCAAAATATTTATCTTAACAAAAATATTTATCTTTAGTCTTGAAACCTGTGACTGCTGTGACGGTTCATCAGTGATGCCTATCTGTTGCCATGGTTACTGAGCAGCTAAAGCATCTTTTTTTTTTTTTTAAGATTATTTTTTTGGCCTTTTTTTTTTTATTGATAGTACAGCTGAAGATAGACAGGAAGCAGGGGGCAGAGAGAGGGGGAGAGACACGCAGTAAATGGCGTCCGATGCGGGAGTCGAACCGGGGCCAGCTGCAGCGAGGGCTGTAGCCTCTACACATGGGGCGGCTGCTTAACCCACTACGCCACCGACCGCCCCAGCAGCTAAAGCATCTTAAACCTATATTCTCTCTAAAATTCAGCAAGCAGCAGCACGCTGCAAAAAAAAGGCTGATTGTATTGGATCATATGGAGAAATTACCCTACTTCCCCACTGATTTTATCTTTTAACTGAGTGAGTGCTCTTTGTAAAGTCTGTGTGTGTTTTGGTCATTTTAATTTTTTCTTTAATTTCTGTTTCACAGAACAACTAAACAGACATAATTTCTGATATCCTACACATTGCAATACGTTGTCTCAGTGTACTGTTTCCCAGACCTTCACCTCACCTTGTGCTCTGTGATCCTTCAGCTGTTTAAACAGCTGCTTATGACAGTCATTATTGTGTTTTCCTCATTTGGTACATGGGTGTGATGGATTTTTTAGACATACTCTGTAATGGTTTTGCATGTGGTCCTCATACAAACCTTTCATGATGGAAATATAGATATTTAGCATGATGATGCTTTGCATTGGGATGTGAGTTGAATTAAGATTTGAGCATCAGTGTGAAGGCTATGATGTGTATGATGGCTTTTATAGTTCCATGAATGTTCATGGTAAAATGTATTTTAGTTGGGTCTTACATTTTTATAGAGTAAAAATATAAAGCAGGGTGTCATCTGCATAACGTGATAACTCTGTATATCTCTCTCCTGATTCTCATGGCAATAATGGTGACCACTGCCATCTAATGTTGCCCTAAAGTGGTGTCTGTGTGTGTGTGTGTGTGTGTCCGTGTGTGTGTGTCCTCAGTGAAGTGTATCAGTCTCTGCAGTTTTTGATGCATATGTATTCCTCTAGAAATTGAAAAATGTGATTTTACATCTTCACTTCAATTTTTTGCTCAGCAGTTTGGGATAAAGAAAAGTGCAGATTGGTATTTGATATCAAACCATGAATGTAATTACTGTAATTACTGTAATTACTTGGTGCAGAGGAGAAGTTCTGTATTTAGATTTTTAGATGAAAGTTGAAACTTGTAGCTGAAGTTTTGTCAGACAAAGTCAGAGAGCCGTGTCTCTCTACAGTGAGAGGTTTTTGTACGGCGACTCAATGAGTTTGTATCACTGTAGTAGACTTTTGGTGGAGGAACCAGACTGAATGTTGGAAGTAAGTTTCTGCTCAAATATTAAATATGATGTCAGCAATTAAAGTTTTAATTTCTGTCTGAACATTTGCAGTAACTTTAAATTTCCCTTAGACTGAACAAAATGACTTTTAAGACTCACTTTTACTCTTTGTTTCTCCTGTTTAACCTCGGTGTTGAACTCTATGCAGCTTTAATGAACTTTTCATGACATGTTCCACTGTAATTTGTGAAATGTGAACAGCTTGAACTGTAGGACAGATTAAAGAACAACACTTGAAGTTCACAATATTTAAAGTCAGGATTTAATTCTCTATTTGAAACTGTTCAGAAGTTGAGTTCAAAGTGTTTTAAACAGTCAGAATGAAGATGAAACTGTTTAAAAAAATGTGACCACATTTGTGATATAATGTCTCTGATGGTCTCTTGACCTCAGTTTGAAATCATTTGACAGTTTTCTGAGGCTGTTTGGTTTTTAAATCTGTCGTATGAACATTGTAAATATGGTTATTGGTTATTTTTGGCTCATAATGTCATTTAACAGTGGATCTGATTAACTTTTGTCCTTTTGACAAAAGCAGTTTTTTTATTTTTATTCATTTCCAGTGTAGTTTGATATATTTCAGCTCATTCTGTATGATGATTCTCTCTGTGCTGATATGCATGAGAGGCTTCTTGAAGGGAAGTGAAACAATGTGTGAGTGAGTGACTGGTGGAGCAGAAAAATCATCTGACAGAAACTCCTTAAAGGACAAAACCAACTCTCACACAGTAAAGGTGTCCAAGTGTCTGCTGCTTGATTGACAGCTGTCCTCTAATCTGATTGGTGTCTCCTAGGTGATACCGTCCCCACCCTGACGGTGCTGCCTCCCTCCAGTGAGCAGCTGCAGCAGGGGAAGGCCACACTCATGTGTCTGGCCAACAAGGGCTTCCCCTCAGACTGGAGTCTGGCCTGGAAGGTGGACAGCAGCAGCAGCATCAGCTGGGAGGAGAGCAGGAGCCCCGTGGTGCTGGAGAAGGACGGCCTCTACAGCTGGAGCAGCACCCTGAGGCTCGATGCAGACCAGTGGAGGAAGGTGGACTCTGTGACCTGTGAGGCCACCCAGGGCTCCCAGACTTCACTCTCACAGACACTGAGGAGAGACCAGTGTTCCCAGTCCTGACCTGACTCACTGGGACTCTGATACTGGTTTTACTCTGCTACTGCTCTCAGTTTCTCTCTCTCTCTCTCTCTCTCTCTGTTTCCCTCATGACATGTTTCAACATTAACGTCTTCTTGCTTGTTGATGGTTTCAATATTTTACAACAATAAAGATTTCATCATGTATGTTATAAAAGTGACATGTCTTTTGACTTCCTTTCTCTGACATATATTATATATTAGGAACATTAATCAGATTAATGCACAGTAACAAGTCCATTTTCCCCAAATGACTTTTTAATGGTTTTCAGACTGTAGATATTCTTCTATAGTCGATCCACTTTGATTTATATCAGTTATCATTGGTAACACACTGGACTCAATGGTGAGTCACAAAGCTATGTGTTATTACTAACATCTGCCCTTAAAGGAGCTCCATGTGTTATGTTCATATGTTTTTTACTTGGGGCTAAAATTGATTCAAAATATCTGAATAAAATATCTAAATAATAAAATATGATTTTCAGGATTAGAAATATAAAGCAGGGTGTCATCTGCATAACGTGATAACTCTTTATATTTTGCTCCTGATTTTCATGGCAATGATGGTCACCAATGAGATCTAATGTTTCCCTAAAGTGGTGTGTGTGTGTGTGTGTGTGTGTGTGTGTGTGTGTGTGTGTGTGTATGTGTCCGCAGTGAAGTGTATCACTCTCTGCAGTAGCTTCCAGCTGCAGCAGTCAATTCAGTTTCTGTTCTGTCTGACCGAGGGAGGTTTTTGTATGACGCTTTTTCACTGTGTGAACACACGCTGACTGTTGATGATGTGATAACTCTGGCAGTAGTAAACTGCTGCATCTTTAGGCTGAACTCCACTGATGGTCAGAGTGAAGTCAGTGTTTGATCCACTGCCTGTAAAACGAGCTGGAATCCCTGGTAGTTGAATGCGAGTACGGTAAATTAGCTGTTTAGGAGTTTCTCCATCTCTCTGTTGGTACCAGGCTAAATGGTCTCCATTATGAACATTCTGACTGGTCCTACAGTTGATGGTGACAGAGCCTCCCACAGCAGAGCTCACTGCTCCAGGCTGAGTCACTGTGACCTGGCCTCTGGACTCTGAGGATACAGAGACAAAAACATAAAGCAGTGTCATGGTTTTGTGGGCTTCATTTCAAAGGGATGGATGTTCATAGAGGAGAGGAGTTTGATTCTCTGGACTTTACCTGTGAAGCAGCAGCAGAGGAGAGTCCAGATGAGGACAGAGATCAATGTCATGTTTTTGATGAGGAGGATTTCTGTGGCTTCTGATGTCATGAAGGACAGCTGTCAGTCATCCAGTGTTCAACTCTCAGGACTTTAAACTCTCCCAGAGCACTGGAGCATGGAGCTGCTGATGCAAAGTGGCTCTATATGGAAATGCTCTGACTGAAGTTTGAGAATTTTTTAAAGGTTGCACTCTAATTTTGAATGAACTGTGACAAACAAACATCTTCAAAGTCTTTTCTGTTTCATGTAAACCTGACATTTTTCATATTAGGTAATACATCTTTAAACTTTAAAGTTCTTCATTTGTAGTTTGCTGATTAAACATGAATACATAAGAGGAACAGAATACCACTTTTAACATTTTATCTTTAGTCCTGAAACCTGTGATTGCTGTGACGGTTCATCAGTGATGCCTATCTGTTGCCATGGTTACTGAGCAGCTAAAGCATCTTAAACCTATATTCTCTCTAAAATTCAGCAAGCAGCAGCACGCTGCAAAAAAGGGCTGATTGTATTGGGTCATATGGAAAAATTACCCTACTTCCCCACTGATTTTATCTTTTAACTGAGTGAGTGCTCTTTGTAAAGTCTGTGTGTTTTGGTTATTTTAATTTCAGAAGCAGAGTGAAAAACAATGCTGATATTGTTTTTTTGATTTTATGTTTCTTTAATTTCTTTTTCACAGAACAACTAAACAGACATAATTTCTGATATCCTACACATTGCAATACGTTGTCTCAGTGTACTGTTTCCCATACCTTCACCTCACCTTGTGCTCTGTGATCCTTCAGCTGTTTAAACGGCTGCTTGTGACACTCATTATTGTGTTTTCCTCATTTGGTACATGGGTGTGATGGATTTTTTTAGACATACTCTGTAATGGTTTTGCATGTGGTCCTCATACAGACCTTTCATGATAGAAATATAGATATTTAGCATGATGATGTGTTGCATTGGGATGTGAGTTGAATTAAGCTTTGAGCATCAGTGTGGAGGCTAGTATGGCTTTTATAGTTCCATGAATGTTCGTGGTAAAAGGTATTTTAGTCGGGTCTTACATTTTTATAGAGTAAAAATATAAAGCAGGGTGTCATCTGCATAACGTGATAACTCTTTATATCTCTCTCCTGATTCTCATGGCAATAATGGTCACCAATGACATCTAATGTTGCCCTAAAGTGGTGTGTGTAAGTGTGTATGTGTTTGTGTCCTCAGTGAAGTGTATCAGTCTCTGCAGTAGTTTCCAGCTGCAGCAGTCAGTTCAGTTTCTGTTCAGTCTGACTGAGGGAGGTTTTTGTACGACGCTTTTTCACTGTGTGAACACCCACACACTGTTGGGATAGTGAAGACTCTGACAGTAGTAAACTGCTGCATCGTCAGTCTGAACTCCACTGATGGTCAGAGTGAAGTCAGAGTGTGATCCACTGCCTGTAAAACGAGCTGGAATCCCTGATGGTCGAGTGCTAGCATAATAAATGAGCAGTTTAGGAGTTTCTCCATCTCTCTGTTGGTACCAGGCTAGATAATGATAATTGTTATAAACATGAACGTTCTGACTGGTCCTACAGTTGATGGTGACGGAGCCTCCCACAGCAGAGCTCACTGCTCCAGGCTGAGTCACTGTGACCTGGCCTCTGGACTCTGAGGATACAGACACAAAAACATAAAGCAGCGTCACGGTTTTGTGGGCTTCATTTCAAAGGGACGGATGTTCATAGAGGAGAGGAGTTTGATTCTCTGGACTTTACCTGTGAAGCAGCAGCAGAGGAGAGTCCAGATGAGGACGGAGATCAAAGTCATGTTTTTGATGAGGAGGATTTCTGTGGCTTCTGTTGTCATGAAGGACAGCTGTCAGTCATCCAGTGTTCAACTCTCAGGACTATAAAGTCTCCCAGAGCACTGGAGCATGGAGCTGCTGATGCAAAGTGGCTCTCTATGGAAATGCTCTGACTGACTCCAACAGGGATTACTCTGATCATGCTGTTTATCAATGGATCAATCACTTTATCAGAGTATTGATTAACAGTCAGTCATCATGTTAAGGTGGATTTGGTTTGATGACCGTAGATACATTTTCTTGAACGACGTCTTCTGTCTTCTTGCATTCAATGTGAGAACAAATCCACTTTGACTTTTGGACAGATGTAAACTTTTATATCTGTCAAAATGTGACTAATTCTGAACAATTGTGGCACTGTTTGATCAATATAATATGAAATAGTTCATTCTTTTAAAAACAGGAACTGTTGATGTTGAGTTTGTGTTTGTGTCAAAGTCAGAGAGCCGTGTCTCTCTACAGTGAGAGGTTTTTGTACGGCGACTCAATGAGTTTGTATCACTGTGGGCCACTTTTGGTGGAGGAACCAGACTGAATGTTGGAAGTAAGTTAACTTTTTGATGGATTTTATACATTTGTGAGCAATATTTTCTTTTTGATGCATATGTATTCCTCTAGAAATTGAAAAATGTGATTTTACATCTTCACTTCAATTTTTTGCTCAGCAGTTTGGGATAAAGAAAAGTGCAGATTGGTATTTGATATCAAACCATGAATGTAATTACTGTAATTACTGTAATTACTTGGTGCAGAGGAGAAGTTCTGTATTTAGATTTTTAGATGAAAGTTGAAACTTGTAGCTGAAGTTTTGTCAGACAAAGTCAGAGAGCCGTGTCTCTCTACAGTGAGAGGTTTTTGTACGGCGACTCAATGAGTTTGTATCACTGTAGTAGACTTTTGGTGGAGGAACCAGACTGAATGTTGGAAGTAAGTTTCTGCTCAAATATTAAATATGATGTCAGCAGTTAAAGTTTTCATTTCTGTCTGAACATTTGCAGAAACTTTAAATTTCCATCAGACTGAACAAAATGACTTTTAAGACTCACTTTTATTCTTTGTTTCTCCTGTTTAACCTCGGTGTTGAACTCAAAGCAGCTTTAATGAACTTTTCATGACATGTTCCACTGTAATTTGTGAAATGTGAACAGCTTGAACTGTAGGACAGATTAAAGAACAACACTTGAAGTTCACAATATTTAAAGTCAGGATTTAATTCTCTGTTTCAAACTGTTCCGAAGTTCAGTTCAAAGTGTTTTAAACGGTCAGAATGAAGATAAAACTGTTGTGACCAAATTTGTGATATAATGTCTCTGATGGTCTCTTGACCTCAGTTTGAAATTATTCTGACAGTTTTCTGAGGCTGTTTGGTTTTTAAATCTGTTGTATGAACATTGTAAATATGGTTATTGGTTATTTTTGGCTCATAATGTCCTTTAACAGTGGATCTGATTAACTTTTGTCCTTTTGACAAAAGCAGTTTTTTTTTTATTCATTTCCAGTATAGTTTGATATATTTCAGCTCATTCTGTATGATGATTCTCTCTGTGCTGATATGCATGAGAGGCTTCTTGAAGGGAAGTGAAACAATGTGTGAGTGAGTGACTGGTGGAGCAGAAAAATCATCTGACAGAAACTCCTTAAAGGACTAAACCAACTCTCACACAGTAAAGGTGTCCAAGTGTCTGCTGCTTGATTGACAGCTGTCCTCTAATCTGATTGGTGTCTCCTAGTTGATACCGTCCCCACCCTGACGGTGCTGCCTCCCTCCAGTGAGCAGCTGCAGCAGGGGAAGGCCACGCTCATGTGTCTGGCCAACAAGGGCTTCCCCTCAGACTGGAGTCTGGCCTGGAAGGTGGACAGCAGCATCAGCATCAGCTGGGAGGAGAGCAGGAGCCCCGTGGTGCTGGAGAAGGACGGCCTCTACAGCTGGAGCAGCACCCTGAGGCTCGATGCAGACCAGTGGAGGAAGGTGGACTCTGTGACCTGTGAGGCCACCCAGGGCTCCCAGACTTCACTCTCACAGACACTGAGGAGAGACCAGTGTTCCCAGTCCTGACCTGACTCACTGGGACTCTGATACTGGTTTTACTCTGCTACTTCTCTCAGTTCTCTCTCTCTCTCTCTCTCTCTCTCTCTCTCTCTCTCTCTCTCTCTCTGTTTCCCTCATGACATGTTTCAACATTAACGTCTTCTTGCTTGTTGATGGTTTCAATATTTTACAACAATAAAGATTTCATCATGTATGTTATAAAAGTGACATGTCTTTGGACTTCCTTTCTTTAACATATATTATATATTAGGAACATTAGTCAGATTAATGCACAGTAACAAGTCCATTTTCCCCAAATGACTTTTTAATGGTTTTCAGACTGTAGATATTCTTCTGTAGTCGATCCAGTTTGATTTATATCAGTTATCATTGGTAACAACACTGGACTCAATGGTGAGTCACAAAGCTATCTGTTATTACTAACATCTGCCCTTAAAGGAGCTCCATGTGTTATGTTCATATGTTCTTAATTTGGAAAAAAAAATCTAAATAAAATAAAAATATCAAAATGATAAAAATGATTTTCAGGATTAGAAATATAAAGCAGGGTGTCATCTGCATAACGTGATAACTCTTTATATCTCGCTCCTGATTTTCATGGCAATGATGGTCACCAATGACATCTAATGTTTCCCTAAAGTGGTGTGTGTAAGTGGGTATGTACGTGTGTGTATGTGTCCTCAGTGAAGTCTATCAGTCTCTGCAGTAGCTTCTAGCTGCAGCAGTCAGTTCAGTTTCTGTTCAGTCTGACTGAGGGAGGTTTTTGTACGATGCTTTTTCACTGTGTGAACACCCACACACTGTTGATGATATGAAGACTCTGACAGTAGTAAACTGCTGCATCTTCAGTCTGAACTCCACTGATGGTCAGAGTGAAGTCAGAGTTTGATTCACTGCCTGTAAAACGAGCTGGAATCCCTGATGGTCGCTGACTAGCACCCCAAATGAGCAGTTTAGGAGTTTCTCCATCTCTCTGTTGGTACCAGGCTAATTCATGGTAATTGTTATAAACATTAACGTTCTGACTAGTCCTACAGTTGATGGTCACGGAGCCTCCCACAGCAGAGCTCACTGCTCCAGGCTGAGTCACTGTGACCTGGCCTCTGGACTCTGAGGATACAGAGACAAAAACATAAAGCAGCATCATGGTTTTGTGGGCTTCATTTCAAAGGGATGGATGTTCATAGATGAGAGGAGTTTGATTCTCTGGACTTTACCTGTGAAGCAGCAGCAAAGGAGAGTCCAGATGAGGACAGAGATCAAAGTCATGTTTTTGATGAGGAGGATTTCTGTGGCTTCTGGTGTCATGAAGGACAGCTGTCAGTCATCCAGAGTTCAACTCTCAGGACTATAAACTCTCCCAGAGCACTGGAGCATGGAGCTGCTGATGCAAAGTGGCTCTCTATGGAAATGCTCTGACTGAAGTTTGAGAATTTTTTAAAGGTTGCACTCTAATTTTGAATGAACTGTGACAAACAAACATCTTCAAAGTCTTTTCTGTTTCATGTAAACCTGACATTTTTCATATTAGGTAATACATCTTTAAACTTTAAAGTTCATCATTTGTAGTTTGCTGATTAAACATTAACACATCAGAGGAACAAAACACCACTTTTAACATTTTAGTCTGTGTGTGTTTCGGTCATTTTAAATTCAGGAACAGAGTGAGAAACAATACTGATGTTGATTTTAGATTTTATTTTTCTTTAATTTCTGATTCACAAAACAACCATAATTTCTGATACCTTACACATTGCATTGTGTTGTCTCAATGTGCTGTTTTCCATACCTTCACCTCACCTTGTGCTCTGTGATCATTCGGCTGTTTAAACAGCTGCTTATGACAGTCATTATTGTGTTTTCCTCATTTGGTACATGGGTGTGATGGATTTTTTAGACATATTATGTCATGGTCCTGTGGTCGTCATACAGACCTTTCATGATGGAAATATAGATATTTAGCATGATGATGTGTTGCATTGGGATGTGAGTTGTATTTGAGCATTGGTGTAAAGGCCATTATGGCACTTATAGCCCCATGAATGGCATGGTGAAAGGTATTTTAATTGGGTCTTACAATTTTATAGAGTAAAAATATAAAGCAGGGTGTCATCTGCCTAACGTGATAACTCTTTATATTTCTCTCCTGATTCTCACGGCAATAATGGTGACCACTGCCATCTAATGTTGCCCTAAAGTGGTGTCTGTGTGTGTGTGTGTGTGTGTCCGTGTGTGTGTGTCCTCAGTGAAGTGTATCAGTCTCTGCAGTAGCTTCCAGCTGCAGCAGTCAGTTCAGTTTCTGTTCAGTCTGACTGAGGGAGGTTTTTGTACGATGCTTTTTCACTGTGTGAACACCCACTGACTGTTGGGATAGTGAAGACTCTGACAGTAGTAAACTGCTGCATCTTCAGTCTGAACTCCACTGATGGTCAGAGTGAAGTCAGAGTGTGATCCACTGCCTGTAAAACGAGCTGGAATCCCTGATGGTCGAGTGGTAGTACGGTAAATCAGCTGTTTAGGAGTTTCTCCATCTCTTTGTTTGTACCAGGCTAATTCATGGTATGTACCTCTAAAGTGAACATTCTGACTGGTCCTACAGTTGATGGTGACGGAGCCTCCCACAGCAGAGCTCACTGCTCCAGGCTGAGTCAATGTGTACTGGCCTCTGGACTCTGAGGATACAGAGACAAAAATATAAAGCAGCGTCATGGTTTTGTGGGCTTCATTTCAGAGGGACGGATGTTCATAGAGGAGAGGAGTTTGATTCTCTGGACTTTACCTGTGAAGCAGCAGCAGAGGAGAGTCCAGATGAGGACGGAGATCAAAGTCATGTTTTTGATGAGGAGGATTTCTGTGGCTTCTGTTGTCATGAAGGACAGCTGTCAGTCATCCAGTGTTCAACTCTGAGGACTATAAACTCTCCCAGAGCACTGGAGCATGGAGCTGCTGATGCAAAGTGGCTCTCTATGGAAATGCTCTGACTGACTCCAACAGGGATTACTCTGATCATGCTGTTTATCAATGGATCAATCACTTTATCAGAGTATTGATTAACAGTCAGTCATCATTTTAAGGTGGATTTGGTTTGATGACTGTAGATACATTTTCTTGACGGACGTCTTCTGTCTTGTTTCATTCAATGTGAGAACAAATCCACTTTGACTTTTGGACAGATGTAAACTTTTATATCTGTCAAAATGTGACTAATTCTGAACAATTGTGGCACTGTTTGATCAATATAATATGAAATAGTTTATTCTTTTAAAAACAGGAACTGTTGAAGTTGAGTTTGTTTGTGTCAAAGTCAGAGAGCCGTGTCTCTCTACAGTGAGAGGTTTTTGTACGGCGACTCAATGAGTTTGTATCACTGTGGGCCACTTTTGGTGGAGGAACCAGACTGAATGTTGGAAGTAAGTTAACTTTTTGATGGATTTTATACATTTGTGAGCAACATTTTCTTTATGATGCATATGTTTTCCTCTAGAAATTAAAAATGTGATTTTACACCATCACTTCAATTTTTTGCTCAGCAGTTTGGGATAAAGAAAAGTGCAGATTGGTATTTGAAATTAAACCATGAATGTAATTACTGTAATTACTATAATTACTTGGTGCAGAGGAGAAGTCGTGTATTTAGATTTTTAGATGAAAGTTGAAACTTGTAGCTGAAGTTTTGTCAAACAAAGTCAGAGAGCCGTGTCTCTCTACAGTGAGAGGTTTTTGTACGGCGACTCAATGAGTTTGTATCACTGTGGTGGACTTTTGGTGGAGGAACCAGACTGAATGTTGGAAGTAAGTTTCTGCTCAAATATTAAATATGATGTCAGCAGTTAAAGTTTTCATTTCTGTCTGAACATTTGCAGAAACTTTAAATTTCCATCAGACTGAACAAAATGACTTTTAAGACTCACTTTTATTCTTTGTTTCTCCTGTTTAACCTCAGTGTTGAACTCAAAGCAGCTTTAATGAACTTTTCATGACATGTTCCACTGTAATTTGTGAAATGTGAACAGCTTGAACTGTAGGACAGATTAAAGAACAACACTTGAAGTTCACAATATTTAAAGTCAGGATTTAATTCTCTGTTTCAAACTGTTCAGAAGTTGAGTTCAAAGTGTTTTAAACAGTCAGAATGAAGATGAAACTGTTTAAAAAATGTGACCAAATTTGTGATAGAATGATTTCAAACTGAGGTCAAGAGACCATCAGAGACATTATGACAGTTTTCTGAGGCTGTTTGGTTTTTAAATCTGTTGTATGAACATTGTAAATATGGTTATTAGTTATTTTTGGCTCATAATGTCCTTTAACAGTGGATCTGATTAACTTTTGTCCTTTTGACAAAAGCAGTTTATTATTTTTATTCATTTCCAGTATAGTTTGATATATTTCAGCTCATTCTGTATGATGATTCTCTCTGTGCTGATATGCATGAGAGGCTTCTTGAAGGGAAGTGAAACAATGTGTGAGTGAGTGACTGGTGGAGCAGAAAAATCATCTGACAGAAACTCCTTAAAGGACAAAACCAACTCTCACACAGTAAAGGTGTCCAAGTGTCTGCTGCTTGATTGACAGCTGTCCTCTAATCTGATTGGTGTCTCCTAGTTGATACCGTCCCCACCCTGACGGTGCTGCCTCCCTCCAGTGAGCAGCTGCAGCAGGGGAAGGCCACACTCATGTGTCTGGCCAACAAGGGCTTCCCCTCAGACTGGAGTCTGGCCTGGAAGGTGGACAGCAGCAGCAGCATCAGCTGGGAGGAGAGCAGGAGCCCCGTGGTGCTGGAGAAGGACGGCCTCTACAGCTGGAGCAGCACCCTGAGGCTCGATGCAGACCAGTGGAGGAAGGTGGACTCTGTGACCTGTGAGGCCACCCAGGGCTCCCAGACTTCACTCTCACAGACGCTGAGGAGAGACCAGTGTTCCCAGTCCTGACCTGACTCACTGGGATTCTGATACTGGTTTTACTCTGCTACTGCTCTCAGTTTCTCTCTCTCTCTCTCTGTTTCTCTCATGACATGTTTCAACATTAACGTCTTCTTGCTTGTTGATGGTTTCAATATTTTACAACAATAAAGATTTCATCATGTATGTTATAAAAGTGACATGTCTTTTGACTTCCTTTCTCTGACATATATTATATATTAGGAACATTAATCAGATTAATGCACAGTAACAAGTCCATTTTCCCCAAATGACTTTTTAATGGTTTTCAGACTGTAGATATTCTTCTATAGTCGATCCACTTTGATTTATATCAGTTATCATTGGTAACACACTGGACTCAATGGTGAGTCACAAAGCTATGTGTTATTACTAACATCTGCCCTTAAAGGAGCTCCATGTGTTATGTTCATATGTTTTTTACTTGGGGCTAAAATTGATTCAAAATATCTGAATAAAATATCTAAATAATAAAAAATTATTTTCAGGATTAG
Source organism: Nibea coibor (assembly GCA_023373845.1). NCBI lineage: Eukaryota > Metazoa > Chordata > Actinopteri > Sciaenidae > Nibea > Nibea coibor. Next base: position 5,364,979 of record CM041724.1, read on the forward strand.
AAATATAAAGCAGGGTGTCATCTGCATAACGTGATAACTCTTTATATCTTGCTCCTGATTTTCATTCAAAATTTCATTCAAAATCATTTCAAATTTAAATTCATCATCAGAATCATTAAATAAACTTTTGCTGCTGATAATAATTCACTTTTTTTTAATCTTCATTGTTTTATTTTAAAACATCTTATTTCAGTTTCCTTATCCTGACAGAGAAATTCATGTCGTTTGTAACCACTTAGAAAGAGGAAAAAGTGACATATTCATTTTTTATTCATCTTTTTGACACAGTTTAAGTAGTTATATAAACTGGATGAATGGGAAATGTTTTGAGATTGTGTGTGTCAAAGTCAGAGAGCCGTGTGTCTCTACAGTGAGAGGTTTTTGTACGGCAACTCAATGAGTTTGTATCACTGTGAGAGACTTTTGGTGGAGGAACCAGACTGAATGTTGGAAGTAAGTTCCTAGGAAGTAAGTTGGAAGTAAGTCTGTTTTCTCCAAATGATTTTTTAATGGTTTTAAGACTATAGATATTTTCCAATAATCGATCCAGCTTGACTTATATCAACTACTTTTGGTAACAATACAAAGACTGAAAGCATTTCAGTGGTGAATGACAAAGCTACCTCTTTTTATTCATGTGTTATGTTCATGTTTTTAATTTGTACCAACACATGATTCTTAATATCTGAATTTAACACGTGAATCAAACAGGATTTTCAGGATTAGAAATATAAGTAAGGGTATCATCTGCATAATGTGATAACTCTTTATATCTCTCTCCTGATTCTCATGGCAATAATGGTCACTAATGACATCTAATGTTTCCCTAAAGTGGTGTGTGTATCTGTGTGTGTACTCAGTGAAGTGTATCATTCTCTACAGTAGCTTCCAGCTGCAGCAGTCACTTCAGTTTCTGTTCAGTCTGACTGAGGGAGGTTTTTGTATGACGCTTTTTCACTGTGTGAACACCCACACACTGTTGATGAAGTGAACACTCTGACAGTAGTAAACTGCTGCATCTTCAGTCTGAACTCCACTGATGGTCAGAGTGAAGTCAGAGTGTGATCCACTGCCTGTAAAACGAGCTGGAATCCCAGATGGTCGCTGACTAGCACCCCAAATGAGCCGTTTTGGACTTTCTCCATCTCTCTCTTGGTACCAGGCTAATTCATGATATGTGCCTCCAAAATGAACATTCTGACTGGTCCTACAGTTGATGGTGACGGAGCCTCCCACAGCAGAGCTCACTGCTCCAGGCTGAGTCACTGTAACCTGGCCTCTGGACTCTGAGGATACAGAGACAAAAACATAAAGCAGCGTCATGGTTTTGTGGGCTTCATTTCAGAGGGATGGATGTTCATAGAGGAGAGGAGTTTGATTCTCTGGACTTTACCTGTGAAGCAGCAGCAGAGGAGAGTCCAGATGAGGACGGAGATCAAAGTCATGTTTTTGATGAGGAGGATTTCTGTGGCTTCTGTTGTCATGAAGGACAGCTGTCAGTCATCCAGTGTTCAACTCTCAGGACTATAAACTCTCCCAGAGCACTGGAGCATGGAGCTGCTGATGCAAAGTGGCTCGCTATGGAAATGCTCTGACTGAAGTTTGAGAATTTTTTAAAGATTTCACTCTAATTTTGAATGAAGTATGACAAACAAATATCTTCAAAGTCTTTTCTGTTTCATGTAAACCTGACATTTTTCATATTAGGTAATACATCTTTAAACTTTAAAGTTCATCATTTGTAGTTTGCTGATTAAACATGAATACATCAGAGGAACAAAATACCACTTTTAACATTTTATCTTTAGTCCTGAAACCTGTGACTGCTGTGACGGTTCATCAGTGATGCCTATCTGTTGCCATGGTTACTGAGCAGCTAAAGCATCTTAAACCTATATTCTCTCTAAAATTCAGCAAGCAGCAGCACGCTGCAAAAAAAGACTGATTGTATTGGGTCATATGGAGAAATTACCCTACTTCCCCACTGATTTTATCTTTTAACTGAGTGAGTGCTCTTTGTAAAGTCTGTGTGTGTTTTGGTTATTTTAATTTCAGAAGCAGAGTGAAAAACAATGCTGATATTGTTTTTTAGATTTTATGTTTCTTTAATTTCTGTTCCACAGAACAACTAAACAGACATAATTTCTGATATCCTACACATTGCAATACGTTGTCTCAGTGTACTGTTTCCCATACCTTCACCTCACCTTGTGGTGTGTGATCCTTCAGCTTTTTAAACGGCTGCTTGTGACAGTCATTATGGTGTTTTCCTCATTTGGTACATGGGTGTGATGGATTTTTTAGACATACTATGTAATGGTTTTGCATGTGGTCTTCATACAGACCTTTCATGATAGAAATATAGATATTTAGCATGATGATGCTTTGCATTGGGATGTGAGTTGAATTAAGCTTTGAGCATCAGTGTGAAGGCTAGTATGGCTTTTATAGTTCCATGAATGTTCATGGTAAAAGGTATTTTAGTCGGGTCTTACATTTTTATAGAGTAAAAATATAAAGCAAGGTGTCATCTGCATAACGTGATAACTCTTTATATCTCTCTCCTGATTCTCATGGCAATAATGGTCACCAATGACATCTAATGTTGCCCTAAAGTGGTGTGTGTGTGTGTATGTGTTTGTGTCCTCAGTGAAGTGTATCAGTCTCTGCAGTAGCTTCCAGCTGCAGCAGTCACTTCAGTTTCTGTTCAGTCTGACTGAGGGAGGTTTTTGTATGACGCTTTTTCACTGTGTGAACACCCACTGACTGTTGGGAAAGTGAAGACTCTGACAGTAGTAAACTGCTGCATCGTCAATCTGAACTCCACTGATGGTCAGAGTGAAGTCAGAGTGTGATCCACTGCCTGTAAAACGAGCTGGAATCCCTGATGGTCGAGTGCTAGCATAATAAATGAGCAGTTTAGGAGTTTCTCTATCTCTCTGTTGGTACCAAGCTAAATGGTGGTAATTGTTCCAAACATAAACATTCTGACTGGTCCTACAGTTGATGGTGATGGAGCCTCCCACAGCAGAGCTCACTTCTCCAGGCTGAGTCACTGTGTACTGGCCTCTGGACTCTGAGAATACAGAGACAAAAACATAAAGCAGCATCATGGTTTTGTGGGCTTCATTTCAGAGGGACGGATGTTCATAGAGGAGAGGAGTTTGATTCTCTGGACTTTACCTGTGAAGCAGCAGCAGAGGAGAGTCCAGATGAGGACGGAGATCAAAGTCATGTTTTTGATGAGGAGGATTTCTGTGGCTTCTGTTGTCATGAAGGACAGCTGTCAGTCATCCAGTGTTCAACTCTCAGGACTTTAAACTCTCCCAGAGCACTGGAGCATGGAGCTGCTGATGCAAAGTGGCTCTCTATGGAAATGCTCTGACTGACTCCAACAGGGACTTGGATTACTCTGATCATGCTGTTTATCAATGGATCAATCACTTTATCAGAGTATTGATTAACAGTCAGTCATCATTTTAAGGTGGATTTGGTTTGATGACCGTAGATACATTTTCTTGAAGGACGTCTTCTGTCTTCTTTCATTCAATGTGAGAACAAATCCACTTTGACTTTTGGACCGATGTAAACTTTTATATCTGTCAAAATGTGACTAATTCTGAACAATTGTGGCACTGTTTGATCAATATAATATGAAATAGTTCATTCTTTTAAAAACAGGAACTGTTGATGTTGAGTTTGTTTGTGTCAAAGTCAGAGAGCCGTGTCTCTCTACAGTGAGAGGTTTTTGTACGGCGACTCAATGAGTTTGTATCACTGTGGGCCACTTTTGGTGGAGGAACCAGACTGAATGTTGGAAGTAAGTTAACTTTTTGATGGATTTTATACATTTGTGAGCAATATTTTCTTTTTGATGCATATGTTTTCCTCTAGAAATTGAAAAATGTGATTTTACATCATCACTTCAATTTTTTGCTCAGCAGTTTGGGATAAAGAAAAGTGCAGATTGGTATTTGAAATTAAACCATGAATGTAATTACTGTAATTACTATAATTATTTGGTGCAGAGGAGAAGTTGTGTATTTAGATTTTTAAATGAAAGTTGAAACTTGTAGCTGAAGTTTTGTCAGACAAAGTCAGAGAGCCGTGTCTCTCTACGGTGAGAGGTTTTTGTACGGCGACTCAATGAGTTTGTGTCTCTGTGGTGGACTTTTGGTGGAGGAACCAGACTGAATGTTGGAAGTAAGTTTCTGCTCAAATGTTAAATATGATGTCAGCAGTTAAAGTTTTCATTTCTGTCTGAACATTTGTAGTAACTTTAAATTTCCATCAGACTGAACAAAATGACTTTTAAGACTCACTTTTATTCTTTGTTTCTCCTGTTTAACCTCAGTGTTGAACTCAAAGCAGCTTTAATGAACTTTTCATGACATGTTCCACTGTAATTTGTGAAATGTGAACAGCTTGAACTGTAGGACAGATTAAAGAACAGCACCTGAAGTTCACAATATTTAAAGTCAGGATTTAATTCTCTGTTTCAAACTGTTCAGAAGTTGAGTTCAAAGTGTTTTAAACAGTCAGAATGAAGATGAAACTGTTTAAAAAATGTGACCAAATTTGTGATAGAATGATTTCAAACTGAGGTCAAGAGACCATCAGAGACATTATGACAGTTTTCTGAGGCTGTTTGGTTTTTAAATCTGTCGTATGAACATTGTAAATATGGTTATTAGTTATTTTTGGCCCATAATGTCCTTTAACAGTGGATCTGATTAACTTTTGTCCTTTTGACAAAAGCAGTTTTTTATTTTTATTCATTTCCAGTATAGTTTGATATATTTCAGCTCATTCTGTATGATGATTCTCTCTGTGCTGATATGCATGAGAGGCTTCTTGGAGGGAAGTGAAACAATGTGTGAGTGAGTGACTGGTGGAGCAGAAAAATCATCTGACAGAAACTCCTTAAAGGACAAAACCAACTCTAACACAGTAAAGGTGTCCAAGTATCTGCTGCTTGATTGACAGCTGTCCTCTAACCTGATTGGTGTTTTCTAGGTGATACCGTCCCCTCCCTGACGGTGCTGCCTCCCTCCAGTGAGCAGCTGCAGCAGGGGAAGGCCACACTCATGTGTCTGGCCAACAAGGGCTTCCCCTCAGACTGGAGTCTGGCCTGGAAGGTGGACAGCAGCAGCAGCATCAGCTGGGAGGAGAGCAGGAGCCCTGTGGTGCTGGAGAAGGACGGCCTCTACAGCTGGAGCAGCACCCTGAGGCTCGATGCAGACCAGTGGAGGAAGGTGGACTCTGTGACCTGTGAGGCCACCCAGGGCTCCCAGACTTCACTCTCACAGACACTGAGGAGAGACCAGTGTTCCCAGTCCTGACCTGACTCACTGGGACTCTGATACTGGTTTTACTCTGCTACTTCTCTCAGTTTCTCTCTCTCTCTCTCTCTCTCTCTCTCTCTCTCTCTCTGTTTCTCTCATGACATGTTTCGACATTAACGTCTTCTTGCTTGTTGATGGTTTCAATATTTTACAACAATAAAGATTTCATCATGTATGTTATAAAAGTGACATGTCTTTTGACTTCCTTTCTTTAACATATATTATATATTAGGAACATTAGTCAGATGAATGCACAGTAACAAGTCCATTTTCCCCAAATGACTTTTTAATGGTTTTCAGACTGTAGATATTCTTCTGTAGTCGATCCAGTTTGATTTATATCAGTTATCATTGGTAACAACACTGGAATCAATGGTGAGTCACAAAGCTATCTGTTATTACTAACATCTGCCCTTAAAGGAGCTCCATGTGTTATGTTCATATGTTCTTAATTTGGAAAAAAAATCTAAATAAAATAAAAATATCAAAATAATAAAAATGATTTTCAGGATTAGAAATATAAAGCAGGGTGTCATCTGCATAACGTGATAACTCTTTATATCTCGCTCCTGATTTTCATGGCAATGATGGTCACCAATGACATCTAATGTTTCCCTAAAGTGGTGTGTGTGTGTCTGTGTGTGTGTGTCCTCAGTGAAGTGTATCAGTCTCTGCAGTAGCTTCCAGCTGCAGCAGTCAGTTCAGTTTCTGTTCAGTCTGACTGAGGGAGGTTTTTGTACGATGCTTTTTCACTGTGTGAACACCCACACACTGTTGATGATATGAACACTCTGACAGTAGTAAACTGCTGCATCTTCAGTCTGAACTCCACTGATGGTCAGAGTGAAGTCAGAGTTTGATCCACTGCCTGTAAAACGAGCTGGAATCCCTGATGGTCGCTGACTAGCACCCCAAATGAGCAGTTTAAGAGTTTCTCCATCTCTCTGTTGGTACCAGGCTAATTCATGGTAATTGTTATAAACATGAACATTCTGACTGGTCCTACAGTTGATGGTCACGGAGCCTCCCACAGCAGAGCTCACTGCTCCAGGCTGAGTCACTGTGACCTGGCCTCTGGACTCTGAGGATACAGAGACAAAAACATAAAGCAGCGTCATGGTTTTGTGGGCTTCATTTCAGAGGGACAGATGTTCATAGAGGAGAGGAGTTTGATTCTCTGGACTTTACCTGTGAAGCAGCAGCAAAGGAGAGTCCAGATGAGAGCGGAGGTCAAAGTCATGTTTTTGATGAGGAGGATTTCTGTGGCTTCTGTTGTCATGAAGGACAGCTGTCAGTCATCCAGTGTTCAACTCTCAGGACTATAAAGTCTCCCAGAGCACTGGAGCATGGAGCTGCTGATGCAAAGTGGCTCTATATGGAAATGCTCTGACTGAAGTTTGAGAATTTTTTAAAGGTTGCACTCTAATTTTGAATGAACTGTGACAAACAAACATCTTCAAAGTCTTTTCTGTTTCATGTAAACCTGACATTTTTCATATTAGGTAATACAGGACGGGAAAAGGAAGTACAACAAAGGGCAGGGGGAGAGAAGGTGGGTAGGTCACAACAGATACACCTTTAGGTCTGCAAGTCAGGGACAGACAGACAAAAGGTAAGAATCCACATCATGGGGTTGGGGTAGTACCTAGGTGTTGTCTGCTGGCTCAATTAGCAAGTCTACACCATCCCCAATGTACTACCTTGAACAAAGGACCAGATCCGTAGGGGTTACCTTGATCTGGGGGAGGGCAGCACAGTAGGTGTTACAGGCTGGGCCCAGACAGTTACCATTTGGCTTCAAGTTTTCTATGTGTCAATATATTTTCTTCATCACGGTTCATCAGTGATGCCTATCTGTTGCCATGGTTACTGAGCAGATAAAGCATCTTAAACCTATATTCTCTCTAAAATTCAGCAAGCAGCAGCACGCTGCAAAGAAAGTCTGATTGTATTGGGTCATATGGAGAAATTACCCTACTTCCCCACTGATTTTATCTTTTAACTGAGTTAGTGCTCCTTGTAAAGTCTGTGTGTGTTTTGGTCATTTTAATTTCAGGAGCAGAGTGAAAAACAATGCTGATATTGTTTTTTAGATTTTATTTTTCTTTCATTTCTGATTCACAAAACAGCCATAATTTCTGAAATCCTACACATTGCAATACGTTGTCTCAATGTGCTGTTTCCCAGACCTTCACCTCACCTTGTGCTGTGTGATCTTTCAGCTGTTTAAACGGCTGCTTATGACAGTCATTATTGTGTTTTCCTCATTTGGTACATGGGTGTGATGGATTTTGTAGACATACTCTGTAATGGTTTTGCATGTGGTCCTCATACAAACCTTTCATGATGGAAATATAGATATTTAGCATGATGATGTGTTGCATTGGGATGTGAGTTGAATTAAGATTTGAGCATCAGTATGGAGGCTAGTATGGCTTTTATAGTTCCATGAATGTTCATGGTAAAAGGTATTTTAGTTTGGTCTTACATTTTTATAGAGTAAAAATATAAAGCAGGGTGTCATCTGCATAACGTGATAACTCTTTATATCTCTCTCCTGATTCTCATGGCAATAATGGTCACCAATGACATTTAATGTTGCCCTAAAGTGGTGTGTGTGTGTGTGTGTGTTTATGTGTCCTCAGTGAAGTGTATCATTCTCTGCAGTAGCTTCCAGCTGCAGCAGTAAGTTCAGTTTCTGTTCAGTCTGACTGAGGGAGGTTTTTGTATGATGCTTTTTCACTGTGTGAACACCCACTGACTGTTGGGATAGTGAAGACTCTGACAGTAGTAAACTGCTGAATCTTCAGTCTGAACTCCACTGATGGTCAGAGTGAAGTCAGAGTGTGATCCACTGCCTGTAAAACGAGCTGGAATCCCTGATGGTCGAGTGCTAGCAAAATAAATGAGCAGCTTAGGAGTTTTTCCATCTCTTTGTTGGTACCAAGCAAAATGGTGGTAATTGCTCCCAACATAAACATTCTGACTGGTCCTACAGTTGATGGTGACGGAGCCTCCCACAGCAGAGCTCACTGCTCCAGGCTGAGTCACTGTGTACTGGCCTCTGGACTCTGAGGATACAGAGACAAAAACATAAAGCAGCGTCATGGTTTTGTGGGCTTCATTTCAGAGGGATGGATGTTCATAGAGGAGAGGAGTTTGATTCTCTGGACTTTACCTGTGAAGCAGCAGCAGAGGAGAGTCCAGATGAGGACGGGGATCAAGGTCATGTTTTTGATGAGGAGGATTTCTGTGGCTTCTGTTGTCATGAAGGACAGCTGTCAGTCATCCAGTGTTCAACTCTCAGGACTATAAAGTCTCCCAGAGCACTGGAGCATGGAGCTGCTGATGCAAAGTGGCTCTCTATGGAAATGCTCTGACTGACTCCAAGAGGGACTTGGATTACTCTGATTATGCTGTTTATCAATGGATCAATCACTTTATCAGAGTATTGATTAACAGTCAGTCATAATTTTAAGGTGGATTTGGTTTGATGACCGTAGATACATTTTCTTGACGGACGTCTTCTGTCTTGTTTCATTCATTCAATGTCAGAACAAATCCACTTTGACTTTTGGACAGATGTAAACTTTTATATCTGTCAAAATGTGACTAATTCTGAACAATTGTGGCACTGTTTGATCAATATAATATGAAATAGTTCATTCTTTTAAAAACAGGAACTGTTGATGTTGAGTTTGTTTGTGTCAAAGTCAGAGAGCCATGTCTCTCTACAGTGAGAGGTTTTTGTACGCCGACTCAATGAGTTTGTATCACTGTGAGAGACTTTTGGTGGAGGAACCAGACTGCATGTTGGAAGTAAGTTCCTAACAAGTCTGTTTTCTCCAAATGACTTTTTAAAGGTTTTAAAACTGTAGATATTCTCTTATAATCAATGCAGCTTGACTTATATCAATTAACTTTGGTAACAATACACATGCTGAGAGCATTTCAATGGTGAAACACAAAACTATCTGTGATTCTCCGTGTGTTATGTTCATATGTTCTTAATTTCCACCAAAAAAATATTCTTAATATCTGAATTTAAGATGTGGATCAAACAGGATTTTCAGTATTAGAAATATAATGCAGGGTATCATCTGCATGTGATAACTCTTTATATCTGTCTCCTGATTCTCATGGCAATAATGGTCATCTAATGTTGCCCTAAAGTGGTGTGTGTGTGTGTGTGTGTGTGTGTGTGTGTGTGTGTGTGTCTGTGTGTGTGTCCTCAGTGAAGTGTATCAATCTCTGCAGTAGCTTCCAGCTGCAGCAGTCAGTTCAGTTTCTGTTCAGTCTGATTGAGGGAGGTTTTTGTATGACGCTTTTTCACTGCGTGAACAACCACACACTGTTGATAATATGAGCACTCTGACAGTAGTAAACTGCTGCATCTTCAGTCTGAACTCCACTGATGGTCAGAGTGAAGTCAGAGTTTGATCCACTGCCTGTAAAACGAGCTGGAATCCCAGAGTCTCGCTGAGTAGCACCCCAAATTAGCCGTTTAGGACTTTCTCCATCTCTCTGTTGGTACCAGGCTAATTCATGGTATGTACCTCCAAACTGAACTTTCTGACTGGTCCTACAGTTGATGGTGATGGAGCCTCCCACAGCAGAGCTCACTGCTCCAGGCTGAGTCACTGTGACCTGGCCTCTGGACTCTGAGGATACAGAGACAAAAACATAAAGCAGCGTCATGGATTTGTGGGCTTCATTTCAGAGGGATGGATGTTCATAGAGGAGAGGAGTTTGATTCTCTGGACTTTACCTGTGAAGCAGCAGCAGAGGAGAGTCCAGATGAGGACGGAGATCAAAGTCATTTTTTTGATAAGGAGGATTTCTGTGGCTTCTGGTGTCATGAAGGACAGCTGTCAGTCATCCAGTGTTCAACTCTCAGGACTATAAACTCTCCCAGAGCACTGGAGCATGGAGCTGCTGATGCAAAGTGGCTCTCTATGGAAATGCTCTGACTGACTCCAACACGGACTTGGATTACTCTGATTATGCTGTTTATCAATGGATCAATCACTTTATCAGAGTATTGATTAACAGTCAGTCATCATTTTAAGGTGGATTTGGTTTGATGACTGTAGATACATTTTCTTGACGGACGTCTTCTGTCTTGTTTCATTCAATGTGAGAACAAATCCACTTTGACTTTTGGACAGATGTAAACTTTTATATCTGTCAAAATGTGACTAATTCTGAACAATTGTGGCACTGTTTGATCAATATAATATGAAATAGTTTATTCTTTTAAAAACAGGAACTGTTGAAGTTGAGTTTGTTTGTGTCAAAGTCAGAGAGCCATGTCTCTCTACAGTGAGAGGTTTTTGTACAGCGACTCAATGAGTTTGTATCACTGTGGGCCACTTTTGGTGGAGGAACCAGACTGAATGTTGGAGGTAAGTTAACTTTTTGATGGATTTTATAAATTTGTGAGCAATATTTTCTTTTTGATGCATATGTCTTCCTCTAGAAATTAAAAAAATTGATTTTACTTCACTTCTATTTTTTGCTCAGCAGTTTGGGATAAAGAAAAGTGCAGTTTGGTATTTGAAATTAAACCATGAATGTAATTACTGTAATTACTATAATTACTTGGTGCAGAGGAGAAGTTGTGTATTTAGATTTTTAGATGAAAGTTGAAACTTGTAGCCGAAGTTTTGTCAGACAAAGTCAGAGAGCCGTGTCTCTCTACAGTGAGAGGTTTTTGTACGGCGACTCAATGAGTTTGTATCACTGTGGGCCACTTTTGGTGGAGGAACCAGACTGAATGTTGGAAGTAAGTTTCTGCTCAAATATTTAATATGATGTCAGCAGTTAAAGTTTTCATTTCTGTCTGAACATTTGCAGTAACTTTAAATTTCCCTCAGACTGAACAAAATGACTTTTAAGACTCACTTTTACTCTTTGTTTCTCCTGTTTAACCTCGGTGTTGAACTGAAAGCAGCTTTACTGAACTTTTCATGACATGTTCCAGTGTAATTTGTGAAATGTGAACAGCTTGAACTGTAGGACAGATTAAAGAACAACACTTGAAGTTCACAATATTTAAAGTCAGGATTTAATTCTCTGTTTTAAACTGTTCAGAAGTTGAGTTCAAAGTGTTTTAAACAGTCAGAATGAAGATGAAACTGTTTAAAAAAATGTGACCACATTTGTGATATAATGTCTCTGATGGTCTCTTGACCTCAGTTTGAAATCATTTGACAGTTTTCTGAGGCTGTTTGGTTTTTAAATCTGTCGTATGAACATTGTAAATATGGTTATTGGTTATTTTTGGCTCATAATGTCATTTAACAGTGGATCTGATTAACTTTTGTCCTTTTGACAAAAGCAGTTTTTTTATTTTTATTCATTTCCAGTGTAGTTTGATATATTTCAGCTCATTCTGTATGATGATTCTCTCTGTGCTGATATACATGAGAGGCTTCTTGAAGGGAAGTGAAACAATGTGTGAGTGAGTGACTGGTGGAGCAGAAAAACCATCTGACAGAAACTCCTTAAAGGACTAAACCAACTCTCACACAGTAAAGGTGTCCAAGTGTCTGCTGCTTGATTGACAGCTGTCCTCTAATCTGATTGGTGTCTCCTAGGTGATACCGTCCCCACCCTGACGGTGCTGCCTCCCTCCAGTGAGCAGCTGCAGCAGGGGAAGGCCACACTCATGTGTCTGGCCAACAAGGGCTTCCCCTCAGACTGGAGTCTGGCCTGGAAGGTGGACAGCAGCAGCAGCATCAGCTGGGAGGAGAGCAGGAGCCCCGTGGTGCTGGAGAAGGACGGCCTCTACAGCTGGAGCAGCATCCTGAGGCTCGATGCAGACCAGTGGAGGAAGGTGGACTCTGTGACCTGTGAGGCCACCCAGGGCTCCCAGACTTCACTCTCACAGACACTGAGGAGAGACCAGTGTTCCCAGTCCTGACCTGACTCACTGGGACTCTGATACTGGTTTTACTTTCTTGCTTGTTAATGGTTTCAATATTTTACAACAATAAAGATTCCATCATGTATGTTATAAAAGTGACATGTCTTTGGACTTCCTTTCTTTAACATATATTATTTATTAGGAACATTAGTCAGATTAATGCACAGTAACAAGTCCATTCTCCCCAAATGACTTTTTAATGGTTTTCAGACTGTAGATATTCTTCTGTAGTCGATCCAGTTTGATTTATATCAGTTATCATTGGTAACAACACTGGACTCAATGGTGAGTCACAAAGCTATCTGTTATTACTAACATCTGCCCTTAAAGGAGCTCCATGTGTTATGTTCATATGTTCTTAATTTGGAAAAAAAAAATCTAAATAAAATAAAAATATCAAAATAATAAAAATGATTTTCAGGATTAGAAATATAAAGCAGGGTGTCATCTGCATAACATGATAACTCTTTATATCTCGCTCCTGATTTTCATGGCAATGATGGTCACCAATGACATCTAATGTTTCCCTAAAGTGGTGTTTGTCTGTGTGTATGTGTGTGTGTGTGTGTGTGTGTGTGTGTCCTCAGTGAAGTGTATCAGTCTCTGCAGTAGCTTCCAGCTGCAGCAGTCATTTCAGTTTCTGTCTGACTGAGGGAGGTTTTTGTATGATGCTTTTTCACTGTGTGAACACCCACACACTGTTGGGATAGTGAACACTCTGACAGTAGTAAACTGCTGCATCTTCAGTCTGAACTCCACTGATGGTCAGAGTGAAGTCAGAGAGTGAGCCACTGCCTGTAAAACGAGCTGGAATCCCTGATGGTCGAGTGCTAGCACGGTAAATGAGGCATTTAGGAGTTTCTCCATCTCTTTGTTGGTACCAAGCTAAATGGTGGTAATTGTTCCAAACATGAACGTTCTGACTGGTCCTACAGTTGATGGTGACGGAGCCTCCCACAGCAGAGCTCACTGCTCCAGGCTGAGTCAATGTGACCTGGCCTCTGGACTCTGAGGATACAGAGACAAAAATATAAAGCAGCGTCATGGTTTTGTGGGCTTCATTTCAGAGGGACGGATGTTCATAGAGGAGAGGAGTTTGATTCTCTGGACTTTACCTGTGAAGCAGCAGCAGAGGAGAGTCCAGATGAGGACGGAGATCAAAGTCATGTTTTTGATGAGGAGGATTTCTGTGGCTTCTGTTGTCATGAAGGACAGCTGTCAGTCATCCAGAGTTCAACTCTCAGGACTATAAACTCTCCCAGAGCACTGGAGCATGGAGCTGCTGATGCAAAGTGGCCACTATGGAAATGCTCTGACTGAAGTTTTGCTTGATCAATCTCAAAGATTTAAATTTTTCACACATTGTATGTCACAAATGGAAATTGGATGTCTTCAGTCATCTCTGTTCTATTTGATGCTGTGTGAGTTGGTTTGATTGTGAGAGTACAGTTTTAATACACTGTATAACAATGTAAGCCTGACATGAAATGCCAGTAATAAGTTAAAGCACTCTCTTGAGTGTAATATCTCAACTATACTATAATTGCCAACTCAAATAAAATATGTCATCAAAAGATTTTTATGTTTTTGGACATTCTGCTCTCAAAATAAACATTTAATACCTGGACAACAATCAGTCACAGCAGTAGACTCCTATATGTAATGGAACCGAGTTCACTACTGCAGCAAGTCGCCCGAGCCTTATTAAGGAACTGCTTTACTAGTTCAGTCTTGCAGTGACTCAGAAATCTGCTGACACAAAGATGTTTCCATGCACAGATTGGCCTCCTAACTTCACATTTATTTTGAAGCTCGCACTGTATCAGTGACTCACCTGTACAGCTGATAGAGGATTTCAGTAACTCTACAGCATTGTAAAGACCAAAAGTCAAAATGTGTTGAACAAAGATCGATGGAATCAAAATGAACAACATGTTTTTACCTAACAGAATTTTCCTCTTCAGTCCACATTAGTCCACTTTTAGTCTTTAAAAATATTTTCTCTCTGTCGTGCTGCACACACAACGTACACACGTAGTAACGAGGTACACACCTGTGTTAACGAGGCGGTCTAACGCTCCATAACATCTGTGTGAAACATCTTGGTTGCCATCTCGTGGCAGTCTGCTGTATATGCAGGATATAAAGCCTGCCTACATTAGCAGATGGGCCATGAGCCTAATTACACATCAATGTACACGTCACATAAATTCTTTCCAAAGATGGTTTCTGTCCAGTCTTTGGTAGTTCTTGTTTATTCAGGTTTTAAGACAACAAGCTGTCTTGTCTGAATCTGAACTATTATTGTTTTTTTCTACATCATTGTAACATTATTGGTCATTTCTGTAAGGTGTTGGAGCTGAGGTTTACAGTGAGTGAGCATTTCCGTCCAATTATCTGCTATTAAAATAAAGTATAATGTGGTACCAATGGTGTACCAGAAAATGTTCACTATATTTCCAGATTTCGAGCGTCGATTGTCAAGAATATTCCTTCACACATACTGAATATATATAATATATAAGTGATAGATAGATAGATAGATAGATAGATAGATAGATAGATAGATAGATAGATAGATAGATAGATAAAAATCATTCAAGTTGAATACGCACAACAACAAAAAAACATACAGAATAGGCAATATTTTATGTGTTGCTGCATGTTCCTTTAATTCTGGGAAATGATCCATCACAGATCCTTGTCTCTCACTCTCTAAACTGGTCCAACATGTTGTTATGGAATTTTCTATTCCTGCAGTGTCCTGCGTGACACATATATACTTTTAAATGGGATATAATAAAAGCACAAACATACAGACACATTACACAAGGTTACACTGTATTTATTTATAAACACACTTATATATACACAATAATAACACTACAATAACACTATACACATCCACATGAACAGCCGTCACGTGACAAATGAATGAAGGAACGATTCATATGAAGGATCCGGGTGTGTGAATGGACTGTTGTGCTTAGTGCTCTTCAGCCTGAGCTGCCAGTCATGTGACGAATGAACAAAAGAATGATCTGTATGAACGATCCGTATGAACGATCGGTAGGTCTATGAACAAACTGTTGTGCTTACTGCTCTCACACTGCCTGAGCGGCCTGGCTGTCACGTGACAAATGAACGAGGACCTGAGGACGGACGCACAGTTGAGTCGTGAACTGATCATTTCTGTTTCCTGTCCTGCTGACTGAGCTTATGCAGCTGCCTGCCATCATGTGGCGAGGGAAGATACTGCATGAAAATGAACCAATCACTCACTGAGAGACTCATTACTCCAGAGTCATATACAAGATTAGTTTGTATTGAACGAATCATTCACGAACGACACATCACTACTTGCCATTGACATTCCAGTCTGCGTAAACAGACATCTGTGTCTCCACACTAAAATATGTTGACGAAGACACCATCCTTGGTAAAAGCATTCTCTTTTACCTAATTCTGGGTGTATAGTATTTGTGATGTTATCTCGGGGTTTAAAGTCTGTCCACCAGCATGAGTTGGGCAGAATGTGAGACCGACTCAGACACTTCTGATGCTTTATGAGAATGTCTCTAATTCTCCTTGGCCAAGAGTCAATAAATAATACAGCATCAGCATCAACATCAGAGGCTCCTGAACACTTTCTTCCTTCCTGACCTCACCATTGACCTTTGACTTCAGTAATTTCTCCACAACACAGGTCTCTGAAAATGTCTGCCCATGATGGGATCTGTGGGATTGTGAATGATATGATTCATGATACATGATATAATGCATACAGTGTTAGCTTAGTATCTTGTAAAGGCTTTGAATAGAAAGTGCTGTATCACTCTTGGTGAGCAGTTGGCACTCATTAAAGGGATAGTTCGGGATTAACGGGATAGTTCATCTTGCAGCAGTGCAGGGATACAAAAAGAGAGAAAGTAGGACCAATTGATTACGAGGTGGGACTTTTTCGAGGACATCGGTTTTGTGATGCAAATAAATCACTCTTTTGAACACTTGCTGTTTTGAGAAGAAAAACTTTTTATTTAAGTGTCCCAGTAAACCTGCCGGACTACTTTCGTTGCTGACCAAAACTGGACAGAACGCGGCCCACAGGACACTGTCGGGGGTAAGTCGGTGTGGCTGTGCGACACTACTGACGGGGATGCCATACAGATTCATGTCAAAAATCCCGAACTATCCCTTTAAGCGAGAGAGAGAGTGTCTGTGTGTGTTTGTGTGCAGAGGGTTTTTTTGGTCAAATTCATATTGGAAAAAACATCATGTCCCATATGACTCTGTTGGACACACCCCACAGGTTCAGGTATGGAACACTGTTGCCAAAATTATAAAGAATACAATGCATTGAACAATGAGAATGTTAATAAGGTGTTTATACAAGCTCACCTGGCCTAAGGCATTTACTAACAGCACTACTGCAAAAATCTTCCAAAAGGCTGAAATTCTTTAAAAAAAAAAGGGCTTTATAAATTTGAGTTGAGCATCACAACACACCCTGTGCACTGTATGCTGTCAACACTGCATCCGTTATCTTTGTGGAAAACTGGAAAATATGAAAAGTTCTTTTTGAAAAATTCAAAAAGGAATCTCACAGAGCTTGGAGAAAGGCCAGGGAAGCGTAGGCAACAGAGCCTTAAGTAAGAGTGCATTTGATGATGACTAAGACTTACTTTGTTCTGGGAATATATGGCTGGCCACTGTGGAGGCAGTATACCCATCCTCCGTCTGTATGGTTCTGGGCAGGAAGGTGCAAGAACAATTAAATACCCACAGGGGCCTTTAGTGGAGTCTTAAACTGTAAAAAGATGACTTTTTGTGAAGGGAGGATTTCATGTGCCAATATAGTCTATAATTTGTCCCAAGGGTTTTTAAACACCAGATAATTACTGTTTAAACTCATGGTACAGCTGTGTTAACCTCAGTGAAATACCATCTAGAATGATGAAATGGTTCTAATCAGGAGGAAGCAGCTGGGTCCCACAATCATACATGAAAAGGGTGCTGTAAGTCTGGGATCAAAGTTAACGTCCATCTTAGCAAGGTGTGGGGTAGGGGTGTGTGTGTGTCTTTGTCTGGTTCGTTTCTGTCCTTCCCCTATTGTACACTAGTAACCAAAAGGCAGAGTTGTCCCATCGCTAAAGAGACATCGCTTGTCATACGCCACTGTAAACTGTTTTTGAAATGTGCAGTTTCTCCAAGAGAAAGCCCTGGATTACATCTAATATTATGCTGAGGGGCCTCAATCTGCCTCAACCTGGAGGCAAGACGCACTGCTTGTGGTAATTCGACTGAATCATAGCGGCTACTGAAGTATTTCACTTTGTACTGACCGAAAAACATGAAACAGAAATTCCTCATTATTGCTGACCAGGGTGGTCTGAGGCAGATTGCTCCTGTTCACTTTCCCCAGAAGATATTGAGACACACTTTAGCCACCTGTCTCTTTGCAGGGTTCACCTCAATCTTGTCAGCTGCACACCCTGATGCAGTTTGTAGTCCCCGATTTACTTTTCTGCTTTCCTGATCAGTCGCCTCGGGTGGGTAGCCTGAAGCTTCCTGCTTACCTTTTAGGAAGGTGTGCATGTAGCTGACAAATGGAATCGCTACACCGGTGTCATACTTCAATGATCTTGCATACTCTATAACCAAGCTCAAGTCTTGTTCACGTCAATGCTGACCCACACTCCCGTCAATACTCTAGCCTGCTTGTTGTGTCTACACAGACCCGTCTGATGGCCAGGTCACCCATTTACCTTGATGTTTTGTAAGGTAACACGGAACAAGAGCCCTCTAGGAGGGTGGATGGTGGCTTTGATGAACCAAAACTTGTTTTGAGGGGCGTCAAAGTCTTTGTGGATGATGGTGGGGTGACCTAGCGGGTAGGAAAAGTTACAGTGGGTATGGGTACAGAGATGACATTTACATCTACATCATCTACAGTCTCATTTGGCCCAGCCGCGTACCTCAGCCTCACAGCGCTTGTTCTACCACCAAAGACCACAGGGGCAAATTTGTAGGAAATGCCTTCATGCACACTGAGGCAATGGTGACGCAACTGAAAGGGTCTACACCTGTGTCACTGAAGAACTGATTTCTGAACATGACACAGCCCTTGGCAAGACATTTTCACAGGATTGCACAGCTTTTTCAAATTTGCACACATCAGTAAAGGTGCCGGGGGTCTGATTGCTCACACTGGCAGGTCTGAAACCCTTTCCCTTGTTCTAAGGCCTGATTATCTGTGACTAGAGGATCGATCACATGAGCCAAGTTGATGGCAAAGCAGAGGTGATCATTCTTGTCTACAATGTACAGATGCCATATTATTTCACAGCCTAAAGATTTTTCCATCTTGCGTTTCACACTGCCTCTAGGATCATGCACAACCTGAACCACCATTTCTAACCTAGCATCTGATGCTATCTCAGCGTTAGAGTGCACCAACCGCTCCAGCACCCCCTCAAAAGCAGGATAGGATAGCACCATGCTCATCAGCTACAGAGACAAGATTCTAAACATTTTCAATCAACTGCATCACATCATTACACCTAACCCGTTCTGATGGCATCAGCCATATCTCTAAGGAGGAAAGGGGGAAACGGTGAACACTCGTCTCAACTCCAGATTGTTGAACCAGTTGCGGGACGCCATATTGGATGAGGTGGACAGCCTAGGGCAGTGGTCCCCAACCCCCGGGCCGGTACGTGTCCGATCAATTGGTACCGGGCCAGAAATAATTAATTATTTCCTTTTTATGTATTACGACAATCTTTTATTTTGAGAAATTCTCAAATTCTCTCTGTGATGTCTGGGTCACTTGCGCGGTATAACGAGAACGACCAGTCACGATTCAGAGCGCTCTGAGGCAAACAGGGGAGGAAGGGGAGGATGGGGTCTGGTTGACTGTTGGTGAGCCAGTTCTAAAGGGTAAATAATTCAATATCAGGAAGATGGGTTCTGACTTAGACACAACAGAACGTCTTCTAAAGGTTGAATGTTAAACGTTGTCTCTGCCACCAAGTTGTTCTTGATCTGCCTGTGCTTCCAGCTGCACTTCCAGCTCAGGCGTTTGTGTCCCACAACTCGTTTATTCCACAACTGTGACAAAGAAAATCTTAATTCACAAGTCAATTAAATAAATTTAAACATTTTATATTTAGAAAACATTGCCTACCTTTGAGGGACGCAGGGCTTTTTGACCTAGGTAGCTCTGTCACAGGCCTCCCAAGAGGCGACTGAAGGCCCAGGCTGTGTATAAACATAAAAATCCAAATGTCATCCTTTCTGTCATCAGAAATAGTTGAGTTTTTTTTTCTTTTTAGAAATTTTGTGACTTACCCAATGGTCCACTTGTAGTGCTGGCAGATTCTCGACAAAAGTTTGATAGGGGTTCCCGTGTAAGTATGGTTTGGAGTATGGTTGGCAGTATGGTTGGATTGAGTCATCTTAACTGCAGGTGATTCACACGAAGATGATGGGGAGTGCTCAGAATGGCTCCTGCGTCACCATCTAATAGCTAGGAGTGTGTATGTCTCTCTTGTTGCTTTTGTACATCCCAATCAACGTGGAATTGAATGCATATGCAGAGGTGCCAAACTCCTCCCTGTCCACACCCCCATTTAAATATGCAAATCAATTTAAATAAAAAATAAATTCACCTCTTGGTCCAATCAGATCACGCAATGAACAAAGGAAAGAAATTTCAGAGTCTGAGCTAGAGCTTCTAGTGAATGAAGTGGAGACGTGCAGGGAGATTATGTTTGGTACCCTGTCAACAGGGATAAAAATGACAAAAAAAAAACACGAGTGGGAGTATGTGTGTGAGGCTGTAAATGCCGTGAGATCCAAGCAGCACACACAGGTTGAAAAGAAATGGTTAGATCTGAAGGTGGAGGTGAAGTGGAGGGTTTCTGCCCACTGCCGAAGCATGACTGCAACAGGTGGGGAGACTGGATTCTAGAAACCCCCCCACCCCCTGAAAATTCTTCTCATATTCATCAGGGACATGATAAAAAGATACGTAATAATTAAAATAAAATTAAATAACCAATGTCTAACTTTTCCTTTTTAAAAGTCAAACAAACCAATGGTTACCAGAATGTCTTGGCTGTATTATTCTGATTGTTAATTGTATAGCATTCAGTTTTGATGATGGCAATTTTCTCTTTGAAAAGCCAGTAGGAGATTTAATCTGTCTTCAGATCTTAAACTTCTTTGAAAGTTTCTTTATATGATCTAAGGTCACCATTGTAGTGACTCGTCCTGGTTAGGTCATGCTTTTGTTTCTGTTCTCCCCCATTGTGTATTCTCACCCTTTCCTCTTGTTTCAGGTGTTGTGACTTCCCTGCCCTCATGTTCTCCTGTGTGCTGATTGGCAGCGGCCCCACCCTGATTATTTCCACCTGTGTGTCATTGTCTCTCCATTCGTGAGTGTATTTAAGTCCTGTGCTTTGTATCTGTCCTTGCCAGTTTGTCTTGTTCACCCAGACATGTGGTTCTGCCGAAATCTAGTTTTGTTTTTTTGTTAAAATCAACTTGCGTTTTTGAGTCATGCATTTGAGTCCCAAGGGGTATTGCACAAAACCAAGATAAGGGATTAAGCCGGGATATGTTGGTTATCCTGGCTGAATCTAGCCTCAAGTTGGTTGCATGAAAGCAGCTCAAACTTAACCCAGCCAATTTACTATGGTGAGTTATTCTCTGCAGCTAGCCTGCCCCAGACCAGGCTAACAGCCAGGCTAAGATTAATCCTGGTGATTCACCTGTATTTCCACTGTCAATCCTGTGAGGAATTAATGTGTTTTACAGCATGTCCATGGTCTTTCTAAGTATGTTGCATCATTTTAATGATCCTGTATTAAAATATGACAGTTATTTCTCATTTAATTAAAATCGGTTTGTAAGTGCAACAGTCTTTTATATTGATTCATGTGTCTAGATCATCTTCTGGTGGCTCCAAAATTGCAATATGTAGGGACACTGTCCCTACTGTCCCTCCCCTACTGTCGCCTCCACTTGGTGGACCACCCTGTGTGCCAGTTCTATGGGCTTTTTTTTTTTAACTGCTACAATCATACAGATCAAGACTCTACCTCAATAGGCCTTCCAGGATTCTCCTCTGTGAAGGCAGCAGACATTGTTTCCCCCTCATTGTCTTCGTCCTAGATGAGTGATATTTTTCACTATACTTAAACTACCATTCAGCAAAATCTTTGGAGTGTTGCCTACTTACAGTTGCAGAGTCTGCTGTGGCGTGAGGGGGCTCCATCAGGCAGATGGCACCATCAGAATCTGTTGGGATAAAATGAAAGACATGACAGGGAAGAAATATTTGAATAGGCCCCAAAAAGAGGAATATATAGGCAGAGCAATATTACATTTTATGTAGGCACTTGTGTCTTGAGGGGGGACCTCAGAGGATGAGCTCCCACCAGGGATTCCTTCTGCCACTGGCCTTCCCACATTCTGGCTCAGGGCCAGCTCCTCTGCCTCAGTTAGAGGTGGGGCTGCTGGGCCACCACCGGTTTTTTCGGGCATCTGCCCTCTTTCTGTTGGCTGAGTAAAAATCTGGGTTAGTTTATTAGGCTTCATTGTTTAACACAATATAAATTAGAAGACATTTGAGTGTTAAAAGAGCATTATGTTAGGGATCAAAGAAGTTCAGAGTCAGGCAGCCACATATTTTACTTTACAATGTAAAACGTGATCAGAATGAGGCGCCCCCATGAGATGATATTCTGAATTATATAATTCAGAATATATATATATATATATATATATATATATATATATATATATATATATATATATATATATATATATATATATATATATATATATATAGTGTGTGTGTATAATTATAATTATATATTCTGAATTATAAATTATATATATATATATATATATATATATATATATATATATATATATATATATATATATATATATATATATATATTTTTATACTTTTATTTCAATTTTAGAGAAAGTGGGTTTTATTCAGATCCAATCATTCCCAATGACATCTATGAGAAGTTTCAGTCTGGCTTTAACCCATCACATAGCACTAAGACAGCACTGCTGAGAGTTTTTAATTATCTCATGGTAACTGTTGACTCAGGAAACCCTGCTATGCTAGTACTAGTTGATTTGACAGCTGCTTTTGACACTGTATCTTGATTCTTTTTGCATAATTAAAGCAGTGGGTGGGCATTACAGGCTCTCCTCTCTAATGGCTCCAGTCTTACTTGACTGATCAGAGTTTTTCTGTGCGGCTAGGAGAATTCTTCTCATCCTCAGCCCCCCGTACTTCTGGGGTCCCCCAAGGCTCCATCCTCAGGCCAATCCTCTTCTTGTTATATATGCTACCATTAGGGTCAATTTTCAGCAGCAGGGGCTTCCCGCGTGTCATTCCCCATCTCTCTCTCCCCGCATTTCTGTTGCTCTTCAGCTATCTGTCTCAGAGATAAAGCTTGAAAAGGCCAAAAAATGATAAAAAATAAAGCTCAGATAGCTAACAAGGGTGAAACTAACCTCGGCTTCCTCTACTCTGCACGCTTCAGCATTAATTGATTCAGGGGAAGATTCTAATCTAATGGATTCCAGTCTAGTGCAGAGCCTAGGCACCCTAAGTGAGCCGTTGTCTCCACCCCTCATTGCAGGCTTATTGCCACTATTAATGCCACTATTACTTACCAGACATCCTCCATCCAGATGTGCCTCCCTCCCCACCTGTACAACTCTGAAATGCATCCTCTGATCCTAGGGTATCCCTGACTCATTCATCACAACCCTCATCTCAACTGGGCCACTGGTCAGGTAATTGGGTGGAAAAGGTGTGCCAAAGTGTTCACAAAATTTGATTTGCAGAATGTGTATCACTGAATACACATCCAGGAGGGGGTGAATGGAAACGGCTTTTGCCCCTCGGTCACTACGAGTAGTAGGGAAGGGCCTCCTGTATCAAACTTTTATCAAACTTGTTTTTGTATATCTTGATGACATCCTTAATTTTTCCCTGACAAGTAGTCTCATGTCTGGATGGTACAGGAAGTTTTGAAGAGATTGTTAAAAAATGAACTGTTTGTCAAAGCAGAGAAGTGTGAATTCCACAGGAAACACATATCCTTTCTGTCATACATGATCTCCCACAGTCAAATGGAATTGGACCTAGAAAAGGTCCAGGTGTGGCAGAGTGACTGACCCCCACCTCCACCATATATTACTGATATATGGCTTTAAAAAAAAATGGGTGAAAAAAACATTAATGTTAAATGACTCCTATGGCTCCACCCAGCAATCATGCTTTGCATGAAGAGGAAGCGCTACTCTCTTACTCTCACTCATACACAGACCTCAAGACAGCATGATGGTGAGAACATTCTTCCTTCTCTCTTTTGAAAACATAATATTGCATTTAAGCCTATTACCTTTTGTCATGTTGATGTTAGAAAGGACATCTAGGACAGGTATTAACAGCTTTCTGTATGAAAGAAACATCTGAAATGCCATTGAGCAGCAGCCTGTGAATGTTATGCGTGTGTGGGCTTATAGCCTCTCAAAATCTAAATCTTTATAGGAAGAGGTTGGTTTCAGTTGCTCCCTATGCCATAATTAAGTACTCTATTTTACCCACAAGTAAACTAATACCTGCATGCCTACCAGACAATTTTTAACAGCATTCATGAGACAGAGAGTGAAAACGTAAATCATTGATACTTGTATAAACACATCAGTGACGTGTGGTGAGGTTCATGACTGGTGAGTCACTGACTCCATCAGAATCAGATTTACAAATATATGAAGCCAACACAGTAGATTATTCACCGTTTGATCGGCAGCAGTTAACTGGTTATGTTTCTTATCTCGACACTCTTTACACATACAAACTGCAGCCCATGTGACACAAATTTCATTTATAAAAAAAACCCAACATTATTATTATAATTATAAATTAAGTCTATGCACCGATACTTCTGTATAAAAATGTTATTTCTTTTGTAGAAGACTTCCTTGTCTTCCCAGTCTATTCTATTAGTCTAATTGCATGCTGCAATTGCACCCAGCAACTAGTGCGTTCTAAATTGCATTATATCATGTGGTAATCCCCATAATAATAATAATAATAATAATAATAATAATAATAATAATTTGGCAGTCATTTTAGAAACAGTTAATGCCGTAGGAAATTGGTCTCGCAAATTCACCTAGACCTAGTGTAAGTTAGGTGCACCATGGCCCTCGTGAAATTCCTTCCATGGTGTGATGTATTTTAATTGGGAAATTTCCTTTATCCAGGCAAAACAATTGAAATATTGTTTACTGTGTGGGAATTCCCTGAGAACTTGCATCTAGATGGCTACTAGCTTCTACAACATCATAGCTAATTTACAGAAATATGAACTAACTGATACTTAGAGTGTTTAATCAAAATCACACAAAACAATCCAAACTAGTAGGCACTGTCTCAGACACTGATGGTAGATTCAGGAATATACCCTTCTGTAGAGCAGAAACAGATCTCTGATAAGACTCACTGAGACTTTCCTGTAGCTTGGTCTCTGTTGAAAACAGTTCTTTTGGATGTGTTCTCTCAAATGGCAGAAATCATTCTTCTCAGCACTGACTGAAGGGCCAGTCAGATATACATAGAGAATTGTTTTTCAACAGGGGGTTGTCAGAGTTATTACAGGGGATTAAAATGAATAGATACATAATAGATACATTTGCTTATTAGGAAAACAAAAACAATAATTTGCTGGTGACAGGCTATTCATGAATCCTCATACAATCATGTGAGTAAGCACTATTACACTACTACTATACAGGTTTAGACAATATATATAATAGGGGAGCTCTGTTTCATTCTTTATGAGCTATGGGGTTCTTGAACACCACTGCTATTTAAGAGTCAGTGTTTACTGCACACTATTTTCCTTAATGATTTTCAAAGTATGTAAGCTTAAGACATGTTAACAACAACAGCTTACTTCAGCATCACAGGACATTTTTGATTGCTGCATGAGCGCTCTGCTATGAACTTCACGCTTGAATGGGTTCCTGCTTGATTAATGCAACTGATCACAAGTGATCAGCTTATTTTTTCTTTTCAACAGGCAACACCTTGCAAGCGACAGTGTTTCCTGTAAGTATCCCACTTATTATTTGAAAATGTCGGTAACACTTTATAATGAGTATACACTATTAAGCAATAGTTAAGCATTAATAAATACTGTGTTCATCATTTATAACGCCTGAATACTCATTAGTATGTAGTTTATAAACAGTTATAAATGTTTTACTCATTGTTTATAGATTTGTAAATCCATCAGTTTGGGTTATAAGCAGGAAAAGCCCAGGCTTGTTGTTGAGTTGAGAGAGTCCACTGATGTGACTATTGGGAACACAGACATCAAGAGGTCGGAAGTGTAATGCCCAAACTGAGGTTGATCAAGCCATCGGTCATCTGCAACATCAAGAGATCGTCAGCAGAGTCTAGGCAGGAAGAGCAGGCCTAAGGTCGGGAGAAGGGCCACGGTTCTGGTCCAAGGCCAACCGCAAAGAGGGGAAGGACATAATGACATAATGACATAATGGCGTGGTCCACCAAGGCAAAGTCCATGCTACTCAGTGAGCTCACAATACCAGCAGAAGAGGGGATTGATGCCACCTACAAGCAAAAAAAGGCCAAGCACTCAGAGCTGGCAGCTGAGTGCCGGATGGCTGGCTGGAAGACTACCATCTATCCAGTGGAAGTCTAACTAACTAGACTAACTAACTGAAACAAACAGATTGCACAAATGACTACCTACAACATCCTTCCAATGTTAAGCCATATAAAGGGTCATCAACTGATTTTCCAGTGCTATAAATGTGGCAAGGATACTAAGAATACTACTTTCTTTTATTTCCTGTAATAAGTATTTCCAGATATAACTGACTCTTCAAAGGAGTTTGGAGGTCAAGAAAATGAGGAACTATGGATAAGGACTTGGACAGAAACTTGCTTACATATTCCTGCTCTCACACTGTGTATTTGTTTTTGTAAGACAGAGACAGGACAGTTTCATTTCAGCTATCTACTTTCTATCTTTCCAATTTAGTTAGCACTGATCAGTCCGTGTGAGCGCATTTCTGGGCATAGGGCCATTTAGAAGTATTGTTTGTGCTGTTTTATAGCTATGTGTTACTGTAATGCCCCTGCATTACATGGATAACCATGGAAACATTTGTTTTTTCCCCTATGTCTTCCAAGACATCAGAGGCTTTCCTTCAGACTGCGCTCTCTGGTTATGATTGTGACCTGTTTTTTTTCTGTCACAGGTGAGGAGTCTTGTTTTATGAACAACACACTTGCTTCAACAAACCTTCATCATTCATTGGTTTTAGGCATGAGTGATACTGCATATCCGTAAATTAATAAAAGCAACATCAAATGCGTTATAAACAAGCAGTGTTGACGCTAAAAAAATCAGATAGCAACATATAATGTGAGAGGTTCACCAGCAAAGATGAACATACAAAGACTTATCAATCAACAGTACAGTTCTGCATAACTTTTTTTTTCTTCGTACGTTCTATATGACGTTACAGCCAGACAGTTACCTTAGGTCAGTATAATAGCTGAAAACTGTAGCCAGGCTAGTTGTTCCCTCCCCCTGTTTTGAGACTTGGCAAGAGAGCACATTACATGAACTATTCTCTAAATATTACTGTAAGGCCCATAAATGTACTATTAGATTTCCACTGGTGGGGGGATAGACATTTTTCTCTGAAGTTGGTGAACAAACAAAACGGCTAATGCATTCATGAGGTGACTGAAAGCACTCATGGACAAGTGTTATAGGGTAAAGGAAACTTGAAGTGATAACGAAAAGAAAAGGCTTAACCTCTCTGTCACTTTCGATATTGTGACGTTTAGATGAGATATATATATATATATATATATATATATATATATATATATATATATATATAAAATAAGTTCATGCTGCAGTGATATTACATCATGAAAGTAGGGCATTTAACTATCTAACACTTTATTCTTGTTTACTTTTCCCTTCTAGAAAGCGCTGCTGCGATTACGGTCAAAGGGGAGGTTGGTGGCAATGTGACCATCTACTGCCCAACTGAGGGGCCATTTGAATTCTTCTACTTTCAGAGGGGTATAGAGTATGTGAACGGCTACCATTTTACAAAAAATATAAATTTTTTGTCATGGCCTAACACCAGATTGAGTGAAGACAAGAGAGCTGTACACATGTACAACTTGAACATCTCACACAGTGGTGATTATGTGTGCCATGTCAAGTATGCCAGAAATCAAATTCATTCGCTCATCGTCCATCTCAATATCACAGGTACTGTATGAGTGTGTTACACTATTTAACATTTGTTTATGTTTTACATTGATAGTAGTTTCAGTTTCTAACACTTTACAACACTGTGATGAAATAATACTGTATATTCGCAGTACTCTATATGACACTTTCAACATTTTCAACATTGTAGGTGAAGTATTTCCTCCTGAAAGTAGTGTCAATGAAATTTCTTAGAAGGATGACCTGTTTCAAAAGGTAGAATTAACGAGTTAGAGGTACGTCATTTATCACAAATCTTGTTGGTTATGCAATCAATCATAAAAGATATAGAACAAAGTCAATGCCCTTGATTTGAACAGTTTTGAACAAAGAAATTCCACAGGGCATCCTTTATCACACAGACATTAAGCCCTAATTTTACTATTAATTATTCATGTTGTTTTTAATATGAGGTATAAACATCATATTAGAACTCGACCTGTGTCATATGTCCAGTTGAATTAAAGCATCAATACTTTCTTGGCATCTATTATTAGGACTAGGGCTAGCACAGGAAAACACATTTATACACAAAGGGAAACACAGCATTTTCAACTCCTCTTATCTTATGAAGTTCAAATCAAATCAAATCAAATTTTATTTGTATAGCCCAAAGTCACAAAACACATTTTGCCTCAGAGGGCTTTACAATCTGTACAGGGAGTGACACCCTCTGTCCTTAGACCCTCGGTTCCAGTGAGGAAAAACTTGCCCACAAAAAAAAACCTTTTAACAGGGAAAAAATGTGGAAGAAACCCCAGGAAGAGCCACAGAGGAGGGATCCCTCTTCCAGGACGGACAGACGTGCAATGGATGTCACATGTACAGAACAATCAACACAAACATGTCGTACAGTTACAATGAATTACAATAAATGGTAAGGTGATTGCAGTAGCAGTGGAATCTGTGATAGAGATAGAGAGACACAGATGTACAGCAGCAATAAGTCATTAACCAACTAAGCTGTAGTGGAGATGGTAGCAATAATGACTATATATGGCATATAATGCTATATATGGTGGACGTCAGCAGCAGACCACAGCAGTGGCCACGATCCATGAGAACCTGCTGGACGAGAAAGCACAGAAACTCCAGGGAAGAAGTTTATTTAGTAACGTGCATTGATGGTAATGGTGATTGGGGAGATAGAGTGATGAGATTATACACATTAACTCTCTCTCTCTCTCTCTCTCTCATTCTCTCTCTATCATTATTGATGATTTGTCTGTGAGCCTATGATCTTGGTCAGAGGGAGGCTTTGTGAAAACCTATGGCATGATTTAAATGGTCTATGTTGCAGATACAGTACCTTGATATGATGGCGGTACAACCTATACTTTGATGGCGCTCTTTTGTTCTTCTCTGTCTCTTTCTCCCAGCCAAATACACAAAACCTGAAGTCAAAATGGATTGCGATGGCCTTAGTTGCATGGTGACGTGTTCTTCATATGGCGGCTACCCAGAAAACAAGATGTCCTGGAGCGTACCTGGGAGTCCCATGTGGATGGAGGTGAAGACGAGCATGACGCCTGATCAAAACACCATGACGATCAACAGTTCCGGCACCGCTTACTTTAGCTGCTTCAATGGACAGCTGAAGTTCATCAGATGCTCTGTGGGGGAAGTCACCTCAGACATGTTCTCAGTCTGTGAATAATATACTCTAAAAAGACCAGTCCTAACAGTTTCTATGCCAACGGAAAGCCCTTGACACAGACCCCCTTCACTTTTTAAGGAGTATGTTTGGCAGCTTTTTACATCCCGTTGGTGATGGACTGTTTGACTTTCATATTGGAGTTCAGAGTTTGTGTTTCTGCAGACGAAGCTTTAATGCTAAAACAAGCCAGATGCTCTTTACACCTCAGCCAAAATGCTGCTGGATGTAGTATTTGGCTAATGTGATTC